>OZ004696.1:17718022-17920022 GCA_963924545.1 Pogonocherus hispidulus
GTTTCCTGTTTTAGTTATTTAACAGGTGGTGTAATTCCAAAGAAGATTACAATGAATCATGAAAATGCACCACAAATAAGTTACATATATTATATTATTCTATATTATATAACTGGACGATTGTTGCTGTAAAAGTTGTAAGATCAAATCAGAAGTTCTTAATTTACTAACGTATATAAACTGCTTTCCTTTCCTAAACCTTTTATAAATCTGTATTTACCTATTAAAACCCCTCGAGCCTACACCTATGCATACGTTCTACAAAGATAGGTATGAATGGGGTAAGGGCAGGATTTTCTACTCAACTTAACTTCTAAGACCTCTTAGATTACATTTTTTGTGACCTATAAACCTATTTATAAAGTTCTTTGTGCTCGTACCGTACTGGATTACTTCTATATATCAAAATTCCTTGATTAGATATTAGTTGGGAAAAGTTTATGGGAAAAGTTATAGGAAAAGTTATCAAACACTAAACATTGTGAATTGAAAATGCCCTTTTGGTTCGAAATAATAGAAGTAATTTAGAGCTGTCGAATTTATCAATATTATTGAATTTAAAAGTCTACCATTTAGGTACATGCATATTACAGCGAGCTAAGATTGCATTGGTATGATCAAATATGTTTACCAAAATGTTTCGAAAGAATCTTGTAAATAGAAAGTGATGTTAATATTCAATAACCATAGAGTGAAGATAGAGTTAATAGCAATAAATATCACAGGATCTTGGAACAACTTACCCTTTAATAGCATGTTTAAAAATATACGGTGAATATATTTATATGAATAAAATTGACCAAATATGGTTCCACAGCAGTTGTTTTCAATTGAGCTTGAATTAAATTATATCTTCATCACTACGATCTAATTTCAAGTAACTGTTGAAAATTAGGTTTATATTTAAAAAATTATCGCATTTAAAAATTTACAACTTAAAAATGTAAAGTTATTAAAAAATGTTTCGGTTTTCGTTAATATTATTTGAAAACAGAATATGGTATTTTAAACACCTTGTGTACCTATTTAAGAAACAATTAAAGTTAATGTACAATCCAAAATTCAACTTCAAGAATAATAAAAAACATTTAATATTTTAGTACTTTCATATATCAACTCAGTACTTTATATTCTTTGACAATTGGAATAATCACCGAAAGTGTAAATGGTATTTTAAAATTACTAGACCATACCTCTGTGAAAAGCCTTTAACTGAAAGTACGTCGGCAAACAGTTTATTACAGTTTTGTAGATTATAGCCGTAATAACTTTTGCTTTAAGTTTATTAGGGTCACAATTTTATAGAATTTTTAAAATTACGCGTGGCAAAGAACTCCATCTGCAACGTGCTCCGAATAAATTTCTAGGAAACGTGCAAATAAACCTAAAAATTATACCTTAAAAGTTCCTTTTGTTGTCAGCCTTAAAGGTTTATTTATTATTTATTTAGAGGCTGTCCTCGGACAACATATTTCAAAATAACTATTTACAGCCTTTAAAGCAGCCTTTGATAAGAAATATGATGATTTATATAAATATGATAAAAGTTTAACAGAAATAAAATTTCAACCAACGATATAAAACTTACAAAATCCTTGTGATAGATCATTGTGGCATTTAAATTGCCAAATAAATCCAAGTTGGCATTTTCATAAGCTTCAGGTATAGTAGCAAAATAAAGTCTATTAATCTAACTATTGGAGGGCTTTAGAGTATTGTTTACAAACATCCCAAGTATGGTTAGTGAGACGTTTTTTAATTCATACCCTGCAAAATTCGTTTCTAACATATGGTTTCTGCACAACTGACTAACTAAAATGAACGAAATTTAAGTTTAAAAACATCCTACTTACGAATTATCTTTATATTTTAACAGATTTTATTTACAAATTATTTTAGAAGAAAAATTCGGCTTGGCAAGAGGGATTCTGTGCTAGGTATCTGTAGGTATTTTTTCCCATTGGTCTGGTCGCATGTTGGTCTCGTGTGATCGTGTGTAAGATCATATTCACAAAAGAAAGTATTAGAATAGGGTCAAATAGAATAAGTTGGGGTTGCAAATTGCTAAATGGGTGACTATATGCCACCAGGTATAACTTGAGCTTTTTCACAACTACCTTCGTAAGTGAATTGGGCATTGAATTCGTTTGTCTACTTGAGTTTCAATCCATATATCGATCATGTATGTAATACATTTATGACAATTTCTGTTGTTAAAATAGGGATGGTTTATTGTTATTTGTTTAATTTTAATTTTTGTTTTGCTTTGAATAATTTACAATGATTTGTAATATGTATGTAAAAAAATGTTATAACAGAAATTGATATTACTGGTTTTTATTTGGAAATTACTGAACTAAATGTTCTCAAAATTGGGGGATGTTTTGAGCATAAAAATAGCTTCAAAATGAGTTATTTCGACCCCATTTCTATTTAAAAAAATTTCCCTATTGCGCGCCCAGCTGTCACTTTGATATTCAGAGCTGTCACTGATGTGTCAAAAAATGCAGAATTTAGTCTTATATTATCGTTCCAAATTTCATCACAATCTACCCAGTGGTTCAAAAATTAGAGGGAGGGGGACGGACTTTATGGCCTCACTGTATACATTCCACTCAGAAACGGAACTGATCAAAAAGACCAATTAATTATATTGTAGATTGTTAATATGTCATACCTAGTAATATTTACATTTTCTGTCAGAGCTTTAATTTAAAGTCAAATTAGTAAAATGTGCGAAATAACCCCTTATTTTTTAATTATACCTAAGGATTACGTACAAGAATTACCCACAATCACATACTTAATCATTTAAAAAAAGCGTTGTACCTTCTGAATTAATTACTGTTCCCCTACGGTAAATATCAATAGACGTTCTTCCACTCCCCTTACGGCCCCATCTAGTACAGGTAATAATGCATAGGAACGCGTGTGGAAGTGTGTGTGACAGTTGGAATCGGAAATTCCCATACACTTCCCCATAGTATAAAATTCGCCTGCGATACAGGTGCATCAGCCCTCACTTTACTTCCTGTAGTCCCTCATTTCTCATCGTAGATAATAGATAGCTGTTATAATATATTACAGTTATTTTGCAGAATATTTTTGTAGGTAACCATTCTGCTTGTATCTGGTAATTATAATTAGAATATTCAGATGTATATCGCGAGTGCTACTCTAAAAGAGCCTTTATGCTAATGTAATTATTATCTAATTAAATAGTCAGTTTTTTATGTTAAAGAACAGTAATGACAATAAAAATAATATAGTATTACTATAGAAACAGTAATACCTAGTAATAATTCATTTATTTCAGCTAATGGAGCTCCGTAGCCGAGCGATTGAAAACGTCAAGCTTTTAATAATTCTCCGCGATTGTTCGAATCACTGTCACCCCGGTCAACTTTTTCTAATAGCTCCTATATTAAATCTGGTACCGTTCTTAATATATGCAATATCACTGTATAAATGGCTAACAATCTACTGTTCTCTTTAATTAATAAGGTTTTCCAGGTTTCTCTTATCGTACTAAATGGTAGTTAAAGTTCTCAGGATCGGCCGCTGGTGGTTAATTATTAATGGTTAATTAATGGTTAATAAGCTATTTCCCACGTCCGTGGGGTAAATAACTACTGAGTCCGAGAATCGTGTGCCCTGAGTAGCCGTAGTGAACCCAGAATGACCGCCTTCTGCATCCTCCCAGCTAGAAGATCTGCCGAATTTCGGCATGCCGGTATGATCTAATCCCCTTCAAGTAAAAAATATATTATTTTCGGTTGAGTCAACTTTCACATTAAATGGTGAAGTAAACTGCCAAAATTGTAGATACTGGTTAAAGGAAAGCCTCCGATAGATGCAAGAGCAGCACTACATAGTATCCACAAAATATGAATGTGTGGGGCGGGGATAGTTAAAAATAGGATCATCGGTCCCTACTTTTTTGATGTCACTATAAATGGACCAAGACATCTTCAGTTTTTACAAGAATATCTATTCCCTACTTTAGTGGCCTGATTTCCGAGTATAAACAATAATTGTGGAATTCCTGACTAAAACTTGTGGTTTCAGCAAGACCATGTAACAGTCAACCCAACCTAAATGTGACCGAAAAATTCTGCCAAAACACGCTCTACCCCACTGCGCTACTGTGGCGATAGATGGAGGTCTCGATGGAGATAGATCTAAATATGGGGATATTATTTGGATAGATCCAAATATGTTGTTTTTTTTACACTTTTTAGGTGTTAATTCTTAAACGGTTTTATCTATTTTTACCATTTGGTCCAAATTCGTATTTTCACTTGAATATTCATATAATAGGTATGTATGTATTTTCAGCTGAAACAGGAAATATAGGTTTTTTAAAAAAAATTGATGTAACAAGTAATACAATTTTGAATACCTTAATAATTTAAAAAAAAATACTATACATTCGGGGGGATATTCAACAGGTGCATATGTTTAAATGGCCTGTTTGTGTTTATGTTCATTTTATTACCTTGAAATGGGGTTCTGAAACTAAAGCAAGATTTATTTTTATAGCGCTTTATATAAATCAGTTAGCTCTAAATCTGTAGGAATTTCCTTACAGTAAAGAGTTCTCAATAATACAGAGTGTTTCATGAGTGACTGGCTATACGTTAGATAATAGTAATGGGATGGTTTAAGAATCACGTTTACTATTACATAGTAATAAATCTCCTTAACTCCTTACTTATACTTAATAAGTTCTAAATCTTTGTTCTATTTCGATAGATAGTATGGTTCCCTATACCTATCTCTTTTATTTTTACAGTTGTCCTCAGTTCTCATTACAATGAACTAAAATCACTTAATTTTTTACGTAGATGACTGAGAAATTCTGAGTAGAGCTTCAAAACAAACCATTAATCTGTCAACAATTAGGTATTTGTTATCTAAAAATATAAAAGCGCATTATAATTGCATTTATAAATTGTTGCTGTAAAAGTTTAAATAGAAATGGAAATGGTTTAAATAACTTCGTATTAAGTTTTCACCACCCTGTATGAGATTCATCATTAACCTAGATGGTATAATTAGAAAGCTTATGGATTTAACTCTCTCACTTGTGAATGTTGTCGTTTTATTGTTCTGAATATAAACAACACAGGGTTTTACGCTAGGATTTTTTTTTATAAAATTAGATGTCTCCAAAATGGTTAACTTTAGGAATAGGGAAACTTGTGGAAAGTGACCCTACAAAATAATGTGTAATCCAAAAATACAATAACATACAAGGTGTCCCATTTCGAAAAAAACAAGTTTTCATGGCTTGCGGTCGACCTAACTTGGTATGAAATTTTCACCACCCTGTAAGAGATTCAGCAACCGTGAAGGTATGATTAGAAAGTAGAGATGGGAATACCGGTTCCTCTTCTGTCGCGTTACTTTGGCGACAGCTCCAGAAAAATACCGCGACAAAATACCGCGATAAAATACCGCGCAGTGGCATATTAGTTTCCTTTTTTTGTTCCTTTCCAGTCACGGATCTCTTAAAATAAACAAGAAATCACAAGAAATCCGTTTTTCCAGTACAGCACAATCGTTACTCAGTAACCGGTTACTTCGTCAATCTGGAACGCGATGGAACGGTTCCATTAAAATACCGCTCCAAAATCGCGGTATTCAAATACCGACACATCTCTATTAGAAAGCCTATGGATTAAACTCCCTCCCCTGTGAATATTGTCGCTCTACGTTTCTTACTATAAAAATCACAGGATTTTAAAGTACAAAGATTTTTTTTTAATAAAATTAAATGTATCGAAAACGGTTAACTTTAGGAATAGGGAAACTAGTGGAAAGTGGCCCTAAAAAATAGTGTATAATCCAAAAATACAATAACATACAAGGTGTCCCATTTCGAAAAAAACAAGTTTTCATGGCTTGGGGTCGACCTTACTTGGTATTAAATTTTCACCACCCTGTAAGAGATTCAGCAACCGTGAAGGTATGATTAGAAAGCCTATGGATTAAACTCCCTCCCCTGTGAATATTGTCGCTCTACGTTTCTTACTATAAAAATCACAGGGTTTTAAAGTACAAAGATTTTTTTTTAATAAAATTAAATATATCGAAAACGGTTAACTTTAGGAATTGGGAAACTTGATGAACGTGGCCCTGAAATTTAATGTAGAATCAAAAAATACAATAATATACAGGGTGTTCCATTTAAAATAACAAAGTTGACTTCAACTTCCGGTACAACCGGAAGAGCTACAGGGACGCCATTATTTTATTTGAGTAGAGCATACCCAAAAACTCCAGAGTAGCAAATTTCAAAATTTAAATCCAGTGGTCTTTTATACCGGTTTTATACCCGGTATAAAAGATTTCCATCAAATGTAAAAAAAAATTAATAAAATGTAATTTAAAAGTACATTCATTGCTTACACCATACAGGAATATATAGGACATCACGTCTATGTCGAATTTTTAAATATTGTCATATTTTTACTTTTGATATGTTGTATATTTGTATATGATTTTTTTTTATGACTTGCTTCTTAATACTGTAAATTTAAATACAACAATATTAATCTGTGGTACATAAATGAATTCTTCTTTTATATGTTCCCTGGTTAGTTCTTAACTCTGTGATATATTCACATTTGGCAGCACGCAGCAATTTCTGTAAAGTTCTGTTGAACCAGTTTCGAGGCAGTAATTGAATTCGAGCTATTACACACATTGGATCAGTGTCTTAGGTCAAACGGTACAGAAAAGAGAAGGAAACGGGCGGTAAAGATAAAGTTAGTCAGATATGATTTTATAATTATTATTTGTGGTTATAAAAAATCTTGGTAGGGTAGAAATTTACCTGGGTAAGAAGTGGAACACAGAGCCTGGCTTGATGTAAATATTGATATAGTCTTTAATGGTACTCGAGGGAAAAGCAATTATTTGTCTAATAAGGAAGCCGTGTTTCTACTTAGTACTAATATTTGAATTAAAAATAAGATCGGAATATAAATTAAATTTTACAGAAACCACCCTAAAAATTGTAAAAGAATTAGGTATACCTACTTCAATTAAATAAAGTAGGGAATTAAAAGGTGATTTTAACCGAGCAATAATTGCAGTATTTTGTTTTACAGGAGGTTTTAGGGAAACATGTAATCTGATCGGATTATAACTACTGTCATTTCAACCAGAATCGAATACTGTTAATATTTTATACTTTAATGGACTTTTGATTCACGTCATTTTGCTTAAGTTGACCGGTAAGCACGTGTTATCCATGTTATCCATATCCATGTTATTCCTCTACTTTTGTCACTTTCCCTACCTCGCTTGCAGACAAGCTTAATAAAACTGGAGTTAATATTCAATTAACAAATTAATATACTGTCGTCAGAAAATTAGAAATTAAGTTTTTGAAACTGTTAGTTAATAATTATATTAAAATACTGTATTTTCCATTCGTAAATGATCATATATTCGTAAAAAATCATGTTTTCATAAAACTGGTGGGAACTATAGGATTGATGATTTATGTTTATTTGTAGCATATGTACCTATATATGTGAAAAATCCAAATAAATGGCGCTGAATAGAAAACACCAAATAAATATATACTTTCGTAGCACGCGTAACAACAATAGATGGAACATCGTGTGACCACACATTACTCAGGGGGAAGCAGATTCAAGGTGTTCTATATATTCGTATTATCCTCAGTCCATAAAAATATAAAAGACGAGAGAGCAGATGCGATATTTATATGGGATGAGTATCTCAAGTAAGAAAAAGAAATGTTTCATTAAGTCTTCTATTTTCACAAGTTTCACATGTAAAAAAGAGATAAAAACAGAGTAACTAATAACGGTTTACAAATCCATTTTAATCAAAGATCGTTTTATTGAACAATATTTATTGCAAATATTTAATTTTACAACCAAGCCTTAAAAAATTTTATTACAATAAATACGTGAACATTGTGAATAGAAAAGATCCAAGACTGAAAATCTACAGGATTAAAGCTATAACAGAGTACCTACCTACATTGAAAATGATCTCAATAACCTGTATCATCTCTCATTCTTCTGCTCGGCTATATGGAAAATTTACAACAATCCTTAAGGGAGAATAGAGATATAGTTTATATTTCTATACATTATACTCCCTTAAAGATTGTTACAAATTTTCCATTTCTTTAATCATGTCTTTAAAATCATCTTCTGAGAGAGTTGCATCATGTATATCATTATTGAGTATCCTCAATTTCTGGTTCAGACTTTACGAGCGAAGTCATCTATTTTCACCCCATTTTTTCACCCGCCCCAAGGTTTTACGGACTCAGCCACCTTATTTTGGACATTTTTCATGAAACATGCATCATCTTCTATTTTATTTAATGTATCCAACATTATTTGAAGGTACCAAGACCTACATTAACATTTTATACAACTCCATAATAGGCATCAGCCTATTATGGAGCCTATCTGTTTTTTCGACATCAGCTGTCAAATGTAAATACCTAAAATGGGAGCCATTTTTATATAAAAAACAAACCTTTTGTGTATTATTTGTACATATCTTATCATAATAATAATAATAATATACTGTTATGCTCTATAAAGAAAAACAAACTGCAATTTTCATCGACTTTACAGTTCCGCTAGATGAGAACATTGAAAGCAAATAACGGGAAGATAACCAAATATGATGAGTTAGCCCAAGAAGTCAAGCAAATTTGGCAACTAAATAAGGTTATCATCATGCCGATAGTCATCTTGGCAAATGGTTTGGTGCACAGAAAACTTGCTGCTTATCTGGAACAACTGAAACTGAGCCTACAGCTAATAAGACCAATGCAGAAAGCTGTAATTTTGGCCGCAACTGCAATAATAGTTCAAAGAGTCTTCTCTAATTAGTAGCCACCTCTTACGTCCTTGGATATCCCGGATGTACGAGCTACCCACAGTAATCTGTGGATAAAATAATAATAATAATAATAATAATAATAATAATAATAATAATAATAATAACAACCCTGATAATCGGAGCCAGGGAACCGGTCGACTGGATTTCGATAAAAAATAAATAAATAAATAATTAATACTAATAATAATAATAATAATAATAATCACCACCACTTAACTACGAGTTACCAAAATAACTGGCTCTTTAAACATTATCGACGATAGTTAACATAATAATGTATAAGTTTTTTCGAAGAACATAACATTTGTTGAAACCCAAAGGCGTGAAAATTAAATAAAGAACACATTCGGCTTCTTTAGACACTTCCATTAGTATCGTTTATGTGACTATAAAAGTCACAATGAAAACGAATAACCATTTAACGTGCATCTATGCATCTATAAGTCATCGTAAATACGAATATAACGTTATTTTAATCTGCAATAAAAAGGGATATAGTAGTTAGATATATACTTATGACATGGTTTTTGAGACACTAATTGAGAAACTGTTGGCACGTTTTGTTTCTGCAATTTAAATCAAAATATATAATAATAATAACCTTAGATATTCAGAATTTCAGATAGCAATATTTAGCCTAGTTATTTAGCTCTGATGATAACCAATAAACGAATTTAATTCACAAAAACAAAAACAAAAGTGTCATGCTTATCATCTTATCTTATGCCATCTTATCTTTACGTATCGCATTTTAATTTTTTTCTGTAAATGCTATATTAGGAAGCTATATTATTAACAATTACTGATTATATTGTGAGCCTCTCTTTAAGGGCAAAATTTTCAATATTATTTCATAACATGTTTAATTGTAACAAAAGTGTTGTTGATTTCATAGATCTCCTCAGTGACGTAGAGGTCTCAGAGTGAAGACAACTCATTGTATCTGAAGAACGGTACATAACACCATGATTGGTGCTCTAAGCAGTGGAACATAAGTGACGCCATTAAATGTACCAGAAATAACTTGAGAAAAATTCGCCAGCTAATGCGCCTTTAAAAAATAAACAGATTTAAGTGTGTTATCGTAAATATGGTAAGTTTTTAATATAATGCAACATAAGTTGGTTAGAGCAGAAAGAGCAGATAGCTTAAAAAATTTCAACTTTCGTCAGTTTGTAAGAAATTATTGCTCTTACAAGTGAAATAATATTTTTTCTATAGGATCAATAAAGGAACTATCGCGAAGGTGTTGCCCGAACTATGTATCTGGCAATTTTTCTTGCACTGTGTTCATTATTTTCAAAAACGCTGAAACGAGAGACCATATGCTCTTTCTCATTAATATAAATAAATTAAAATTTCTATAATGGCATGGATAGTTTCATAGAATAGTAAACAGTCCGTAAATAGTATAATATAACACGACTAGGGTAAAAGGGTTTTTACTGGGGGGACAGAAGGATTGACTGGCGAGTCGTAGACGAGCTTGTCACCTTCTGGAGCCAGTAAAAGTAGTTACCTTGGGTGTATTTTTATATATTTTATTTGTTATTCATTTGTAAATATATCAGATAGATATTCAAATTTCGATTACAAAAAATCCCCAATAATTTGTCTTAAGCTTTGGAAGCGTTTACCGTGACTACGTATGTTGTTTATTGGTTTCTTTGTTTTGGTGAAAATTAATGTATCAGAAGCAATTATTGAGGCCACCAGCGTAGCTTCAAGTTTATTGCCAGAAAAATCATCTTCAAGGTATAGACGTGAATATAGAGACTTCAAAAACTGACAAAAAATGGTGTAATTGGGGTAACAGAAGATATTATGTTGGTTTACATGAATCAATTACCTACTATCTGTTAGATTCAGTCCGAATACATTATAGGCAAAACGATCTGTGCTAAAAAGTTGTTTAGAAATCAAGAAAAATGTTCAAGTACGCAGGTTTGTTTATTATTTAAAATTATATGTAAGAATGTGTCGTTTAGTTGACATTTGTAGATTTCAAAAGAAAATTGCATTTCTTAAATGAAAGAATGAGCGTCATGTTCCAAAAAAGGCCAATGTTTTAACTAAAGAAGAGGTTGAACGATGTTGGACGCCCCTGATGACCATTGATTACTTGTAAATAAAAATAATGTAAATAACGCCACTAACTTGTAAAATTGATAATCAACTTGTGAAAATTTTACAAGTTAATAGCTTGTTAAAATAAACTTTTTTTAATTAATACGTTTACAAACGAGTAATAAATAAAATTATTCTCTCTCTCTATCTTTATATCTTATTAGCTTTTCAGCTTTTTTTGCAAAAGTTTTAGAAGTTTTAGAAAACGTCTGTCTTTTTTCGTTTACTCCGTCACAGTTTTTTTTTTAATAATTTGGCAATGCTGGCAATAACACTGACCATATTTGCATTCTTAATTTATTTTTCCCAGCTGACTAATATGAATTTCTGTATCAGTGATAAAAAATATTAGCACTTCAAATAACAAATACTCAAACAACCCTGCGTATACTGTTTTTCCGAAATATCATGTGCCTTTTTATTATTACATTGTGGGAATGAAAATAAAGTATTCGGGATCATAAAAAATTCAAAGCAGTGCCGCTAATAACAGCCGCCTAGCAATTACTACGCCCGAATGAGTGATCAAGGCCCTTTTGTGAGCAGATCATCTAGCCAGGTCATTCAAGGGGACCAGAAAGGGAAAGGGCCAAACTTGAGAAAATAAAAGTTATAATAAAATGAGCACCAGGCTCTTTAGAATGTATTCCGTCCTTCAATAAGTCAGGTAAAGATTGCCAGACGAATGGCACACGTACAAATTTAGTTTTATTGTAGGCTGTAATGGCTATTTGTTAAATATTTTGGAACTATATTATCTGCCCATTATGGTGGTATTAAAAGGTGCCGAAGAACTTTTACTTTCATCTGGCAAATATTTTTTTTCTGTGGGTACTGCAATAGCTAGTAATAAAAATAAATTTCCGATAATCGTAAATATAGTTGAAGCTATTAGTTACTGAAAATATAATATGAAATAAAATGTTAGTAAATATTAATTTATTATTTATTTTTTAATTTAAATAAGCAATTAATGTGTGAAAAATAAGCTAGATAGTAATTATTATTCGCCTATACTTCACTAATAGACGGAAGTACAATTTTATCTATATTCCTTTTAAGTGTGGTTATATTGTCATACTATAAAAAGAAAATATCTAAATGATGCCATAAATAAATTGTTACAAACAATATTTGTATCCGTCTTCTCAGGCAAATTTTCTCAGACTAACAATGACCGATATATTTTATTACTCTCCTTCTATAGGAAGTACGACATTCTACAACTTTCTCATTATATATATATTTTTTACAAATATTGACAATGTTCTATCACGAACCCCTTGACTTAAAATTTGATCTATCTGTAATAGAAGAGATGCAAAAAAAATAGCTACAAACTTAATCTGTGAATATTCGTTCGTTGCGGAGAATATCGAGTTCTTTGTTTAGCCTATTTCTCTTATATGAACAGCTCCTTTGATCATATTATATCAGAGATTATAAATACACTAATCTCTGCTTATATTAAGGCCCTTACATACGACGGTGCAAACGTATTCCAACTTCTGCGTTTGTGGATTGTAGGTATGTTTAAATAACACACCACGAACTGACGAACTACGTTCAACGTTTGCGATGGCTGATATTTGCCTAAGGAGGCACACATCATACATCAAACGGAGATCTGGACTGGAGTACCTAAGTATATTGGTCCAGTGCCTTATTTCTTTAATGCGTGCACATTTGTATTGTTTTGTCTGCTTAAATAGTCAGGCCAGTATGTTATTTTAATGATTCCAGAAATTATAACTTATAAGGTAAGTAAGCATTCTTAATCATAATGTGTTGTCTAATGTTTCTTCCAAAAAGAATGTTTTGAAGAAAGGAAGACATATATTTTATTAAAGTTTCTTCTATATCGATTAGAGAAAACTTTATTAAATATACATAGGATATTACATTTAATACATTTGAAAACATTATAAAATTCGTCCTTTTCAAATCCTTTGATGCACAAAAATTAAGTTTTCTTGGAATGGAGTACCTAGGAGAGTACTAGGTATCTAGTTCAGGAGGGGGTAGGAGGGTACAACCCTAATTGATGTATGCTTGCTACATGAAATAAAAGATGGGCCAATATAATAATAATATTTTCCTTAGCTTTAATGTTACCTCTAGACTTTTTACATAATATGTAAAAATAATAATGTTATATTCGTTATATGCATTACTATAAGATATACGAAAGATTTATAGGACAATAGCAGAAAATATGTACGGTAGCAGCCAATATCAATGTGTATAATATTATATTCATGAGAAGGCAACGCTTTGTTTACTATCGCCTAATTTGGTGGACACTCTAGTTTATTTTTGTTCAGGAAGAAACATCTATTTCATTATGACTGTTAGATTAAATTAATCTTGTATTATTCTTAAGTACATATGATTGTTTCAGATTGAAACTATTTATCTTCAACTGCTCATCTTGATCTGCTTTACTTATGTTAGTTATAACTTCATTATTCCTCTATTCATTTACAAATTAGGATAGCATTAATTTAAGGTGTGATGGACCTATCCCTAATAGTAAAGAACAAGTGAGAATAAAATTGTTTTATAATAACATTTTACAAAGTAATTATAGTATGTTGCTAGGCATATTTTCAGCCTAACGTTGACTGAAAAATTCAATAAATCTAGATTTCTCCGATAACACTTAATATTTTTGAACAAAAATTTACATTGCATGACTTCTATATAGCACAAAAATTAAGAAAAATTGTGTTTTAAAATATCTCGATTTCACTCAGTAGAGCGCCTTATCAAATTCATCAGTATCATCAGTCAATGGTCTAACTTATTACTCTTATTATACATTATTTTGACTACCTATAATTAAGGACAAGTTTGTGTTAAAGTCCGTAAAAATTTACAGGGTGCTCTAGTTAAAAGTTGTCGTCATAATTAATGACTTAAAGAAAATTAAAAATTGAAATGCCTCAAAATAAAAATTACCACGTTACACAGTTTATAAAAACCCATTGTAACAGAAGTAATATAATGTAAAAGCTCAACAGTGAAGAGGTGCCTTTTCTGATGACGTTTATCCACGTCCTAGCAGATAATAATAAATATTGATACAGATGAAATCTACTTCCTCCCTATACAACTACAACTTCCAGTTCTGTCCCCCTTTTTGTTAGTTTACCACCTTCATTTTAATCTACCTCGTTGCCAGATTTTAAATATTCACTGTTCATTTGGATTTTATTCTGTCATCAGGTCACGCTGTCACTGTTCTTGAAATGTATTATAGTTTTGATTTGGTTAGAATGTTTCTAACTCTAACCAAAAGTGCCGAAGATAGATTTCATATAATATATCTTCAACATATAGAACAGAAGCCGAATAACTGACAAAAGGGCAACGAAATTTTTTATGTCCAAGGCTGGGATCTCAAATGAGGAAGTGGGGTTAACTAAAACTAGTAAATCAGAGAAAATTCAGTCTAGTCTGACAAAGTCATACCAAATGGGCATAAGTTGTATTGAAACGAAAGTTTTGCCTTGGTAAAAGAATATGAAGTTTTATTATCTATAAAATCAGTACTTGATTGAAGTAGATACATGTTTTCGGTTTCCGAAAATTAGCCCATTGTTGACAAAACCGTCGAAGAAACTTCTATGCAAGTAAATTTAATAGATAATGCAGACAGTGTAATGACGTTATGTTGCTATATCGGCTGAAATAACCTAACAAGCACCCCTAAACTTGACGAATACATTACCCACAGACTTATCCCCAGATTTAAAGTCACGCTACAACAACACAGAAATCCCACCCTACAAGACCCCATAACACATAGGTAGACGCACGACCTACCCATTCATCCCTTAACTACTTTTACAACCTCTAAAAATCATAATTTCAACCCATAAATAATCCTACTTAAACAATAAAAAAAATCTGAAAAACCACCACTAAATAAAATTTCCCAATTTAACCCCATGAACTTCCTACCTATAAATAATAAAAAAATCCAAAAAACCACCCCTAAAATCTACCGATTCCTAAATTTTCCCTCCCTCAACATCCCTTATAATAAACAATAAAAAATCCAAAAATGCTTCATCCTGCTGTTATATTTCGCTGTAGTGGTCGACATTGTTATTTTTATTCATCTAAATCGAGGCAAGCACCTTCAGGTAAAATGTAAGTTTTTAATAGCTTTTGGAAATCAAGTAGGTAATCACTTGCTGAAGCTTGTTCATGAGGGTATTTAGTAAGCACATTATAGAGGATGTTAGGTAAACATGCGGCAAAAATTCAAGAGGTTATTCCTTGGACTATTCGAAGGATATTTTATTCTTTGATGATTTTTGAAAAAGCGCTTTGTTGCGAAGATATAGGGCGAAAAAAATTTTCAACAAATAACAATTTACTTATTACTAAAAGTTACGTGTAATATTTCTGAACCTACAAGAATTGTTCAAAATGGCTACCTCCAGCTCGGATGCAACCATCCAATCTTCTCTTCATAGACTCCCGAACTCTTTAAAAAACACCAGGGTCGTTTCTTATTGAGTTACACCCAGCAATTATCCGATCTCTTAAATCGTCCACATCTTCCACTGGCCTAGTATAAACTAATGATTTTAGATAGCCCCATAGGAAATAATCCAGGGGGTTTAATTCCGAGGATCGAGCAGGCCATACGTGAAGTCCACCTCGACCAATCCAGCGATCTCCGTATGTTGCTGTTGAAAACTTTCGAGCAACTACACTAAAATGAGGTGGTGCACCATCATGCATAAACCATATTGCCTGTCTTGTAGCCAATGGTACATCCTCCAAAAACTGAGGTTGCGTTTGTTCCAAAAAGTTGCGGTATACTTCGCCGGTAAGTCTTCCTGGTAGAAATACCGGTCCAATTAGCCAGTCAACTTCTCCCACAATTTCAACCCAAACGTTCAACGAGAACTGATGTTGAAACCGATCTTCACAAATCTCATGTGGATTTTCGTCAGCCCACACATGGTTATTGTGGAAATTCCTTATTGCATTTCGCGAGAAACTGGCTTCATCGGTAAAAAGAATCAGCGTAACTAGTTGAGGGATTTCAACCAATGTGTGCAAAAGTCATTGACAAAATGCAATACATGGAGCAAAATCCGCAGGAAGAAGTGCCTGAACGCGTTGAATGTGGTATGGGTACAACAAATTATCTCTCAGAATTTTCCAAACAGTCCAATTACTTACATTCAAAGTATTTGCAATTCCTCGCGTAGAAGTGCCTGGATCTTCTTATATTATGTCCAGCACATTCTCTTCTACGTCTACCGTTCTTACAGTCCTTGGCCTTCCTGGTCCTCCACTTCGCTTCAATGTTCCCGTTTCTCAAGACGTTGATGAATACTTTGAAAGATTTTTCTATCGGGAGCAATGTGGTTAGGAAATTGTTCAATGTACAGTCGTCTAGCTTCTAATGCATTGCCATCAGCAAGTCCATAAATAAAATGCATGTCAGCCATCTCGGCATTCGTATAGCGAGCCATGATAGAGCACTTCACTAACAACCGTTTACACGTCAACTAGCCAAACGTCAATCAATCTTAACAAATGCGACACATACAAACTACTACAACACAACATACAGAAACATACAAAATAATCACTCCAAAGTATCACGGGATGTTGGTAAGAAAAAACAACTCCTTTTTCTTACATGTCTTTTACTTATGTCCAGTGTAGTACGCCATCCTTTTATTTCACCTACATTAATAATGTGAAAAATACCAAAATTGTATTTATTGAAAATTTTTTTCGCCCTATATCTTCGCAACAAAGCGCTTTTTCAAAAATCATCAAAGGATAAAATATCCTTAGAATAGTCAAAGGAATAACCTCTTGAATTTTTGCCGCATGTTTACTTCACACCCTGTATACCATAAATATAAAAGGAAAATATAACATATATTTAAAAAGAATACAAAAGATAAACAAAATTAGGAATTTAAAACGGACGTAAATGGGATTGCACCACTAATCATTTGGCAACGCCGCCCTCTGACGTGGGGTCTCGTGTGGCACCTCTGCTGTGTGGATCGTGGAAGGGGTATTCGGCATACTCATACATATACATCGCCACCCTGAGAACAAATATCCATAAAAGTTCTCACAAACAAACGAAAACTTACCGATCGGAAGGAAAGGTGGATATTAATATAGTGTAGCCGTGGCCGGAGCCGGCATATGTCACATGCAACATCCGCTCACCCTTTATTAGCCTGTTTAATTGAAGGACGTATAACCTGCTTCATGTTGTGATGGTCTGGCTTTACATTTACACAGAAATTCAGCAAAGGACTGTATACAAATCAAATTTACAAAAAAAATATTCTTGTAGTATATTTACCTTTTATTAATCATTCAGTTAAAACCTCGGTTAAAACAGATGAGACAAAATCATTAGAGAATACGCTTCTATTAAAAAAATAAAAAAATAATGACAAAATTGAATTAAGCACGAAACTATGAATACGGAGTAGAACATTCATAAAAAAAGCTAATATCAGTAGCTGCTGATATTATTAGCTTGTAATGCTTCATAGTAAAATGACAATGTTCCAAGTTTTTCAAGACTGGATTTTTATCTTTCGAGAAGAGCTCGAAGATTTGTATATAAATTCAACTGAAAGAGTTCTAGTGGAAATTGCTTGGTTTTAATTTTTTTGCTTTAAATAAGGATAACCAGCATTGATAAAAATGTTATTTACATTTAATAATATATTAGCCGAATGCTTTAATTTAGTATATATGTTCAATTTCAGAGTCTCATTTTATCAATTTCTTCAACATTAATTTAAATGTGGTGTTGTTTAATATTTACAATAAAATACATTTAGAGCAACCAAATAAATGACACGTAATGTTTTGGAATTGTTAACAATGAAAAATAAAGTAGTACTTAGGAAAGGAAATAGAAATAAATAATGTGTCTCCAATTTTTCATGAAGTGGTCCCAAGCGTTATTCTCACTCAGCAATTGCGAAATACCTATATCTATGAAAATAGAAACAAATAAAAAAAGTCAGTAACTGTTTCCTTTCATGAAATATATATATGAAAAAATTTCATATACCTGGAGTGTGATTCACTATAAATTATTACTAAACCAAAAATCACTAAAACCATTTTTTTCATTTAAAAATATTGTCTCTCATTTTTGGCCAAAGATTTTTAAGCGTATTGATTGGTTCATTGAGATCGTATTTAAAATGTCACCATTTTGAATTTGTGATACCTGCATCGCTAAATAGATAATTTTAAGAGCTACCGTATCGTTTTAAAAAATATACAGGTTGCTATTTAAAATACCCTCTTCTGGAAAAACCGAAAACGCAATTGCTTTTTTTATTGAAAAATCCTTATGAGCAATTTGTTCACTTCAAATTTCAAGTTTCGTTAAGTGATAATAAAATGGCTCTGAGTATAATGAATTCATGGTTATCCAGTACCTATACTATGATAAAATTTTTGTAGATTAAAAATTAGAAACAAACCATATTTTAGAATGCATATTTATTATTGATAGGAAATTGATTTGTTTACATAATTTTGTGATATTTATATTTATATCTAAATAACTACATTAATATAAATTATTGAAGTTTTTTTTTTTGGTGATTTAAGAATTTAAGCGAAATAAGAAAATTGCTGTAACACTACTAATTACTACCAACTTTGCAGCTGTCTTTTGTCGTAATTTCGTGCAGTTTCTGGTGTTTTATTTCATTTTTACAAGATGTAGGTATTAGATATGCATTTATATTTCTTTAAGCCTGCCTCTTCACGGAGCCGTACATTATAAGGATGCGGGTAACACGTAACAATGAAATTAAGTAACAATACGTAACAATGAAAGTAATCAAATCACTGTTCTCACAAACCCAGTGACGTATCTACGCTGGGGCGGCAGTGTGCGACGCACAAGGGCCCAAGAGCTTGAGGGGCCCCGGAGGGGCCCAGTCCGAGTGCGGTGAAATAAAGAAGTTAACTATTGCAACTAGGTCGGGTATTGGCGAGAGGGCCCTAGAAGATTTCTGCACAAGGGCCCAAAAATTCTAGTTACGCCACTGCACAAATCACATCATTTTAGGTTGTGGTGGATGGAATTACTTGGTTATTTTTTAGTACTTATTAGAGATATTGAAATGGTACAAAATTGTTTAATTTGTTATTGACATTCATTACGCTTACTAACATTGACTGGTGGAAAATCATAGAATAATATTAGGTAATAGCCGAGGACGATTCCCAATGAATTTCCAAAGAAATATGTTAGCAGCTGTTGTGTTTATTCACAAGGCATCGTAGGTTGGGGCGTGAAAACAAAATTGTAAATATAAAAAATCAAATGCTTGAACAAATATAAGCATATAAACATTTTATATTGTAATCCATTTATATTAAAACGCATCGATTCTGTCTCGCTCCAAATTCCGTCGCCAAATCGACAAAATTTCCCGCGGGCGACTGAAGGTCACCCCAAGCCCTTCTCCTATGCTTAGATGCATTTTCGTCCCGTTTTCTATGAATTTTACAAATTTCAAAAACCCCCTTTCAAAAAACCTCTGCAAAATTTTCGTAGATAGCTCGGCGAGAGAGATGCGGCTAGCACCGGCGTTTGTTCTCGCGCCTAATGGCCCGGTCACGCCTGCCGAAATGCCGACTTTTTGCGGGACCCCTCGACCTTTTTTCTAATTTTTACGGCTTCGAGAACCGCGTCACGCTAAAGTTCCGTCCTTTCTCTAATCCTTTGTGATTATTTTTGGAGACCGTACGACCATTTCATCTACGTCTATTTCGTCTTCGAAAATTTCGAGTCGCGTCCGTTTCAACTTCTTTCTCATTTTATATGCCGATGTGAGATTGCACTAACGACAAGCATTTCCTATGAAAACTGTCAAATTAATTAAACTTCAGAGAGGTTATTTTCCTCTCAGAAATGTTGCTAACGGAATCGATAGTACTACTGCTAAACACTTCTGATTCCCAAAATACTAAAGCGAAATGCTTTTCCAATTAGAATATCAGTAAAAATAAATTTCAGGTTAACACGTACAGTTTACATTGTTGTAAATGAGTCTAATAATAACGAGTGACAACCGAGTGACGCGGTGGCGTAATGGTATAAGTCGCAGGATTTCAAACGTCGTGATTTCATCGACGTGCAGAATTTCGCTGGATGCAACTTTTTTTATTTTACTTTTTAATTCCAATTATTCATTAGTATTAGTATTAGTGTTTAGTTATTCTGTTTCATTGTCCGTGGTTTTTATTCTTTCTACAGTAAATTTTGGAATTAATTCGTTCATTCTGGCAGTCTGTAAAATTCATTATTCCAAAAATATATATTTACAATATTAATTTGCTACAACTATGACAGCAATATATTTTTAACGCCGCCGTTACACCTTTTCGAAGGGCGGGTGGGGCTCGGAACCGTAGCGGAGGGCCCTATTGATAAAATTGATAAAAATGTTTACTAAAAAATGAATTCTACTTTCAGCACTTAAAAAATGTTGAGTACTCTATTCTTGATGTTTTACCATCAAGAATAGAGTACCTTTAAAATTCATCAAAATATTATTAAGAAAATCGTTTAGTATAATTAAATCATCATTCCAGATACTAATTTCAGCTTACTGTCTCTGAATTTATTATTTCATATATAAGGGATTATCTCAAATTTCGTTAATATGTATTTTCTTAAAAATAATATTATTCTAGATGCTTTTGTCATACGAAGGGTGACCCCAGGCCGCAAGCTTGTACCCCCCCGTAGGCTAGAAATAGGAACGAAAATCGGGATAGCGATAGGGAATAGGGATAGTAAACGAGTTTCTGTGCCACCTTCCAATTACGATTGGCAACCCATGTAAGACCCAGTACACAACGCTTAGGGAAACCTACTAGACGGAAGAATCAAATAATATGAAGTTCAGCGTGTGTCCGGTAGGTGCCGCGGAACTGGCATTCTGTAGATCTGATTAGGAGTAAACCATTAAAAACATTATGGGGTAATAAAAATATATTGCTGAATGTTTTAAAGTGTAGTTTGATGTTTGTATAATTTGCCATAAAAATACAATAAATTTATCATTTGCTTCTATTAAAATGTCTTTACGGGCAGTCTTAAAACTATTAATGCCTTTAATGTAGTAGGTAGAAGCATGTAGAAGGCAGGTAGCGCAACCATAACCAACTGAAATTTTAATCAAATTTAATATCATTTTCCTCAGGCTTTGTATGTATATCCTTTGGAATATGCTCATATAAAACACCTGGAGACTTATTAATTGATAATCAATTTTACTTAGCCGCAGTTCTAGACGACACATGTTTAAAGACGGATAAATAGAGGAGAACTTAAACTAAGTTACAACTAAATTAAACTTCGAAATGCACATTGGCGCCCCAAATATGCAGACAAATTATCCAGACTTAATTAATATGGCGCAGATGCCGAACAGTTCCCGGGAATTCAACATGTTGGTTGTTAGATAGTGTTATTTATACAGGGTGATCTATGGAGGCCGCCTACTTAAACGTATATCTAGTAATAATGATTATGACATCAACTGGATATTTTGACAAGTAATACGATCTACCTTTTAAAAATATTTTCTTGACTATACTTCTGGTTTACATAGTTCCATTCTGGTATATACCCTGTATATTATTTTTTGTTTGTATAGCCATGACTAGCAGCTGTCCAGCGTTTACCTGTTTTGAAAAAAAATCTATATATATTTTTAAATCTTTAAAATTATGCCAATTTCAGATACTAGTTTTTTGTACCTATTTATTAATGTTTTATAAGGCTTAAAGACTATCAATAATCCATGAGAATATTATAGGTACGATAATTTTTAAAATATGACTCCAGAATTGCTAATTAAATATTTAACTTAATTAAATTTATTTCTTTAACAAATATTTTATAAATTTCTCTTGTTTCTATATTATGTATGTAGGTATTGAGATTTGGAACATTGGTAAACATTTTTAAACAAACAAAACAAAGTTTTTAACAGGAAACTAATATTTTTACACTTAAACGTTCGCCGAAAGTAAGACTTACTCTCTATTTTGAAATATTAATATATATATATAGGGTGTTCTCTTTAGAAGTTAGGAAAAAGTGTTACTTATGATGAAACCGGTAGTTGTGAAAATACGATTTGTATGTCAAAAAGTGATGTTTATAGTATATATACTTTTAAAATGTGAAATTTTAAGAATGTACCTAAAGAAAAATAAGAATAGGCGGTATGCCATGAACCCATGAATCGATAGAAAGTCGGTCTAACCCACAAATACAAGAAGGAACAATAGTGGAACTTTGTCAAATAATTTATATTCCTTTCTATATACACTGAGAGAAAAGTTAATTATATGTTAGCATTTCACTTATTTTACCAAATGAAAATACAGGAAAATAAATATCTGTCCGAGATATAGGTAGTTTGTTTACGAATTTTGATTCTTATTATAATATTTCGCTATTGTAACAAAAGTACTCGCAAAAGTATTATAGTACTCCAATTTTTTTATTTGGTAACTAGCTGTGGACAACCCGCTTCGCTGCACGATGGGAGACTTGGGGCTGCTACTCTTTTTTCAGCTTTCGAAGCCATTTATTGCTCCTTCTTCAAGAATACTAGAAATTCATTTAATTACCAATAATAAACACTCAATAAAGCATGGTACTTACGAAAAGTAGAAGTTAAATAAAAGCAATGACTAAATGATTACAAAACCACATCACTATACAAAAAATAATAATTGTTGTCAATAATATCCAACACTACATATTAAGAAATATTTAAATAACCAATGATTGTAAATATAATCACGATTAATAATTAAAACATATTCAAATTACAACAAACTATGTGCCGATTTTTCAGAAAATAAAAAGCAACAGGTTGGTTAACCCAATTGAACAGTAAAATCAAAGAAAATAATAAATTTACTATGCATCACTGAAAAAGGTTTGACAGCCAACTTAATTCTAACAAAACTAAATGGAACTAGATGAAAAGGTCACTCAACAAAGATATCAACATTAAAATGAATGAGTCTCAAGAAAAAGAGAAAAAAACACCATTGTTTTTATAACACTTTCATTTCCCATGATGCCATTGATTTCAAGTATTATCCGATGTGGGTACTTGTCTGTATTCATTTTAAATATATGAGTAAGTTGCCCATATTCGCCAGATCGTTCATAACCTAATATCAATTTTCAGATAAATAAATAGTAAGCAATATTGGATATGGCATAACATTAACATATAAACATTTGATAGTTGACTTCATTTAATTTTACTCTAAGATTATGGTTAGTTTATATGAATAGCAGATTTAGTACTAATATCAAATATTAAATCGCGTAAACTAATTTCAATTTTGCCCATAGTAAAAGTTTGGATATAATTATAAAATAAAATATAATCAAATTTACTATTTGAGAAAGTTAACCAATTACTAGGTAATTACCAAACCTTTCTCTGAGTGTATGTTAGTATTCCATATAAAATTTAGATTTTGGATAACCGAAGCAGATAAAACAAAAAATCCATTCACTTGGGGTGAATATAAGTCGTGCGGTTCAACCACTGCTTACCCCAGAAATTTTACATTTGGAAGGTGAACTGGTTGATATACTGCCTTAACAAACGTAAAGAGGGTAATATCCTTTATATATTTCCATATAGGTACACTTAAAAATAAAATATGTAGTAAGTCTAACAGATTGTAATGGAATAGAGTCATGCTCCCATTATTTCAATATAGTCCTATACCTGAAGATTTCTATTTCAAATAAAACACGTGAGCGGTGCCATCTGCATTTCTAATAAAATGGTGATAGTAAGGTAAGAAACGTGTATTGCGGAATTTCTTTCTTTCATTGTGATTGTGAAGAACTTGGTGGGTGCAACCACAGTCTAACGGAGGCATGGCGGCCATAACCTCCGAGCATGTCCATACATATTGAATACAGCAGTCAAATGGGGCATTGCTTCTCCTTCTGAATGTAAATCACCGCCGCTACTTCCTATGCTAATGCAAAATTCCACCAGTGTTGGAGATTCGGAGGAAATTTATCAGTTCAGACGATATATACTCTATCTCGGTGAATAATTGAACAGATTTGATTACATACAGTTCCTAGAATAGGGTATTAACACGGACAAAAATAGCATGTCTGGAAGATGAAGTTATATACCATGAGAGAAAATCGTTCATTTGCATTTTTTAATTCTGATTTTTATCTCAAATAAATGATCTTGGTATTAAGCCAGTTGAATGGAATAAAGGTTTTCACTTTCAAATGTTAAATTTCTTTAGGAGAAAAACACGAATTTAAATTATACGGATGTCTATTAATAAAAACTAAAATAAAATTTACAATCAAATGTAAGGAAAGTACCCCTTTTTAGTAGTTTATTTCTCAATTAGTAGTAGAAATTTATTTTCTGCAACATTACTGATAAAAATAAAAACCAAGAAAACATATGTTTGTAGTGGCGAAATACAGTGAAATACACCGTAGTGCCCTCTTTGGGTCTTTGCTACTACCTGTTTGACAATTATTGTCTAATTGACAGGCAGATAATGATCTGCTTTTCTGCAGATGCCATTACAGCGACCTCTATTGTCTTTGAGGAAGACAATCCTACTTATTTATTTATTTGGAGATGCCGAAGACAACTGACTGGAGATGCCGAAAACAACTAGGTTTCGATCTGATAGATCAAAACCGGTCATTGTCTGGTATTTGGTCTTGATGAAGGATGCGGCGACAATCAGAGAGATATTGATGTAATGCAACGCCAGTCGGGGCATATTTCCCGTGGAGTAGTTGTTTTCGGTATTTCCAAATAAATTAAGAAAAGAAAGCGCTACAAGCAAACAGAATATCTTTCTTTGAAACTGTTTTTGATTTTAGTCACTCATTTTGGGAATGAACTTTGGGTGTTGATTGTTGTTTGATGTTAGATATTTTATAATGTATTTTAAGTATAAATATTTTTTGATCTAGATTTTATTCAAAATAGTATGCTTACCTTAGTTAGGTACCCATTTGGTACGATTGGTTTCTCCAAAATATTAAAGATGATTCTCTTTACTCAAGGCCTGTTCAGTGAAAATGCAGTAGTATATTTAATTGAATACTTTTTAATATCTTATTTTCTTTATTTTTTTTAACAATCAATTTGTGATTTTTAATGGCTTAAATTTTAATCTGCTTCTTTTATATATATATGATTTAACTATACAAAGGTTTTCTTTTTAACAAAATGCCTTTAAACATTAAATTTATTGTCTCAATTCGCTTACTAGCAATATCTAATCTTAAGAATTATATTTTTGGTTGGATACCTACAAATTTAATGTCGACCTGTCATGACGTTTTTTTAAAAATCACTCTGTATAAAAGTTATGAATGTTGTGCGTTACTTTATTACCACACTGTATATATATATAATATATATTATGCTATAATAATATAAGTCAGTCTGTATAAGAAGATAATGTATTTTAAACTCGTTTTCCTATGTCTATTAAGTTTTAATCAAGGAGGTGTGACCAGGTGCGAATTCCCTAATTGAATCTATTTAGTACCTAGTTGACTGTCACCTCAAAATTTAAGAGGCGTAAGAAGCAGCTAATCGAGTCAGACTTGGAAGCACACCCCTTCTTGAATAAGTAAGCTGCGACAGAGTAGATTCTATTACAGCTTGTTTACTCCATCCGCAGATAGTAGCATTTAATGCATTTTAAAGACGGCTAACTTCGACATTATTAAATCTTCCTAGAAAAGAATAGCGAGATTTGCGTAATAGCGTTCGTAATAAAACTTTTACAAACACAGCTGCAAACAAGAAAATATATTTTTCTTTTCATTACCTTCATACAAAGCAACTTGGGAAATCAGTTCGGTTTTTGCTTTCGTCGAAAATGTAAACAGTATTTTCCTGTAATACATCGTCTGTTCATTACACTTCCCAAATATTTGTAGCTAGTTCTAATTTGCGCATGCAAATATTGACACACAAAATCTATCATAGCAACATATGAGTTTCAGTTATATACAACATTCGGGATATGCATGGAAGAGTGTCTATAACTTTTTAAATATTATTTTCATAAAAAATAGGTATTTGGAATAAAAATTTCTTTGGCAATTCTTGATAATCTTCAATTGTTTTTAGGTGTATTCATTTAGTTCAGCTGGCAATCAGCTTTGAAATTTCAAATTATTAAAATTTTTTAGAATCAGCATTTATTTTTGCATATCTACAGTCGTTTCCTTAAATGAAATTTTAAAAGTTTGACTTGACACACATGTACAGGGTATTCGCGTATATTTTGACCCCTACCTACAGAGGTTATTAAGAAATTTAGAAAAAAAATTTAAATACAAAAGTTGTTTGGTTTTTCATGTATTATCTTTTAGCTAGGTCGAAAAAAAATTGCATGTCATAAACTTAGGAAAATCAATTGGATATAATATTTTTAAATGGCACACCCTGTATAATTTTACACGCTTGGGTAAACATTCTTTTCCTGATTTCAAAAATATATATTTTGTTGACATTTGCACTGACAGTTTTCGAAATATTGGACAGCGAGTACCATAAAAAAATACAAAAAGTACAAAGAACTAAAAATATTTAACAGTAGAAACCAACAGTAATAAAAAATATTTAACGATTTTTGATATAACCTCCTTAGTTATTTAAACATTTTCCAATATTTTAATTTTTCAATATTTTTTTTAAGATTTATTGTAAACGTTAAATATTACATATTTCGAAAACTGTCAGTGCAAATGTCAACAAAATGTATATTTTTGAGATCAGGTTTCCTCAGATTTACGACATGCAATTTTTTTTTCGACCTAGCCAAAAGATAATACGTGAAAAACCAAACAACTTTTGTATTTAAACTTTTTTTTTAACTTTCTTAATAACCCCTGTATGTAGGGGTCAAAATATACGCGAATGCCCTGTACAAATTTTTGCCAATTAAATAATAAAAATTTTGTAGTTCATTTGTTTATCTACAAATCAGTGATGATTTTTTTTTTTGCTTTAACTACTCAATAAATTTTGGGCTGCAATGGAAGTTAGTGTATCACAATGTCCCTCAAGATTGAAATGACTGATTATTTACTATTTATTTGTTTTGTAAATATGAGGGACTTTTGGATCAAATATAAAAGTCTGTCTCAGATGACTCCTTAATCTGTTACATGCATTGAACAGGTGGTAAAATTTACCCCTTTGGTACATGCAGAGTTTCTGAAATTGTCATTAAAACTTATATAAAACTTAGACAAAACCACAACCTGAGATAAAACAGATAACTAAACAAGAATAATGTAAAAAATAAATATTATATTTGCTTTTTATGACTAGGGTGTTTTATGTATCGAATAAATACTGTCTACGCTACTGTAACTTCTGGTAGTTTTTATTTCCTTCCTATAGTTCCATCCTATACACTGATCATGATCTGAAATATGTACATTCGCACCAGTAAATCATAGACAGATGCCTTGCTAGGCATCAGATAAATATAAATTGCCATTTTTATGCCTTTTCAAAGTAAAGACGTAAAAGCACAGTGGTGCTTTTGCGTGTCTGCGCTGAAAACAAAATAAGTACGTTGGAATTTTATGATAAATGGTTTCATGCCTTCTCTCGTTTAGTAAGGAAACGGTAAGGACACTCACGGTTATTGCTGCATTATAATGATTGCAATCCGCATTTGCCTGCCTGGTCTTAATGTTGTACCACAAGAAACGTAATGCTACTAGTCCGTTGAGAGAATATTATTTTCTGGTGGTAACTTCACTGCAAATCTATAATGGACAAAAAACATAATGTTAGGGTAAGTATACGGATCCCCAAATAATGTTCAATGTTCACCTATGTTCAATTTGGAGACGGGTCGACAGTAAATAAAATGCGTATTAAACAGAGAAAAATATCTATGGGAGTCGTGTCATAGGTCACAGAGGTAGTCTGAGGCTTTCAGCTATCCCACTAAGCAACTAATTTTTCAACATTTGCGACGTATACTTCGGCTTGCAGATACTAAGTGTCACAATGACGAGTATCGGCTTCTCTTTTGATTTGTCTCGGGCCCTAGTTCCTCTTTTTAGTGCAGAAACACCACTACTCTGGTAGCTACAGTGAAGATACAGTACGCCAGGAGATCGTTAGGGAAAATTAGAATTCACACACAGCTATGAAAAATACACCAGAACACCTTAGATAATTTTTTTTCATAAATCTACTATGTACAACCATGCGGTGTTATCAAGGAAAAATAAGCACAAGGGGGGATTAATTTACAAATAGGGTGGCAATAAGCTAACAGGAGGCTCTACTGTGGGTAACAAGCAACTGGGTCAGTCACGGGGGCAGTGGTCGTTCGCGGATACCAGATGCAGAAGCAGTGATAAGCAAATATTGAGCAAAATGTTAAGCAAACTACTACTCCCCTTGGCTATTGTTTACAAGTTATATCCGTGGTAGTCAGGCTCAGGCTGGAATAGAGAGTATGTCACGGCACTTAGCTCCGACACGAAGGATGGGGGCGCGACGTGTCTTTCCTAAGCTCGTGAACCGGCGACAATAAAGCTGAAAAGTGAAGTATGATTAGCCACGACACTTAGTTCCGACACGAAGGATGGGGGTGCGACATGGCTTACCTAAGCTCGTGGACCGGCGACAATAAAGCTGAAAAGATAAGTGATTAACACACACAAGTGAAGTGAAAGAATGATTAACACAATATCTAAGGTTTGGTTCCATCTTTGAAGTTTTCCCTTGAGCTTACTTCCTTAGCGGTCTTGGGCACTTCTATGTCTGGTCAATTTGGTGATCTGGTCTGGTCTGGTTCTGAGTTCTCAGGAACTCTTCTGACTGACGGTGGGGAACTATCGGTACCTGTGCAATAGGTCGACTTCCTGAACTATTTCTTATTTCTTAATCCTTCGAACTAGTAACAGCTGTGGCGACAGGCAGGACTGGTCTCGTTGTTGGAAGCGATCAGCTCAATGTTCGATTGATTCCTGTTGACTTGAGGACCAACGGAACCTCGGACATGCGCAGTGTCGAAATCGGACTTTGAATATTATCACTAGTGGACAGTTGCCGATGAAATTTTCCTAAGTACCTAATTTGTGGACAGAAAATTTACTTACTGGTCCTTTGTAGTAGAATGAGAGACAGGCTGGACTGGTTTTTATTTCAAAATTGAATATATTTTTATTTGGGGACCTCTATATGTTTTTAATAATATTTTTTAAATGTAGTCTCATATTTCGGATTTTAATTTCGAAAAATTAGTATCAGGGTGTTCATCTTAAAGTACTGTAGTTCCCCTGGTTGCCAAAAACCAATTGCTTTGTAATTCAGCGCTCGGCGCGGCATATAGCCAGGAGAATAGCTGTTTGGGCTTGATTTGTTTTAGTCCTTATTTAATATAAGGCGTTTGCAGATGCAAGATGGTCTTAATGACGTCCATACTATTCGTAGTTATTTACTAAATTCACTTCAATAAGCTTGTTTAAATCGTATAATGTTCGTTTTGTACCACATTACACGTTGGTTTCGAAATTCAGTCCACTGTACTTTTTGTATTAAAAATGAGGTACAACTATACCATCCTGGCAATGCAGACTAGGAAATCGCATGGGTTATAGTAATAGCTGGAAGCTTTTCGATATTAATCACTTACCTACATGTAACACGCTCTTCCATATTGAGATTACCTCCTGTATGCCTGGAGAGTAGTTAGTGGGCTCAAGATTTACAATACCTAGAAATAAATAGTCTGTAGTGAGTGAGGAATGTTATCTGCAGTATGGTTTGCGAAGAGTAGTTGTTTCAGTCGTTCTGGAATTGCTTTGTTTATGTATGCGTTTCATTTATTTGCTCCACCACCGCAACATTCATGTTATTTTATTTAACAAGTAAAAGCTACTATGGATATAAGTCTTCCGCTTAGCTCGCATTGTTAATTAGCACGTCCATGTTCGGGATGGGAGCGCTAGTAAAATGGTTTTTCATAGTGGGAAAGGACAGCAACGGTTTTCCTTAACGAGGCTGTTCAAGACAGTATATCTGCCATTATATTCAGTGAAACAAGTTTCAATTTCATATATGTGTATATGTATCTAGTTATACATATTCAAACAGTGATAAAGAGAACATTTTATATGACAAAGGTGAAAGTATAGACATTTCAAAAAAAATAATCAAACCTGGAGAATGTTAGAAGAATATACTCGGTTATTTTTATAATATATAGAGGTGGAATAAATAAAAGGTGGTAATTGAAAATTTTCCTTAACCAAATCAAGGATATACTTGTTTATAAAGGTAAAGTACCTGTTTAGTTTCTTACTACTGAACTTTTATAATAATAACTAAGTGCCTTACGAGATAGTTATACCACAGATTAAGACAAGTAGATATCAATAGTTTTGATGCTGTTTTTAGCAAACAATTGAACATCAAGTTAAGAAGACATGGCCTAAATTTTATCTTTTTGCATAAAGTATTCTCCCGCGAATATATTGATCCAGATTTTTATATATGAGATGTTCCTAAACAGGTGTAAAAATAAAGTTTTAACATGGAAATGTTTATGTGGGGACTAAGTTAGGAGCTTACGTTCAAGGGCTCTTGCCCTTGAACGCGGTATCCCGATCGAGGGACGCAATACATATATAGTGGAGCAGATAAAACCTATACCATCTTGTAGCGCATGTTTTGGAGTATAATATGTCGTGTGATCTAAAACTTTTTTAGTGGGTCAATTTTTTGACCCACTAAATGTGTCATCTGTTAGTGCGTTCTGTGCACAATTCCAAAAAAAATATTTGTTTCTGGGTACATATATCGCCATTAAAAAATTCACAGATTTCGCAATTCTTGCGAAATGGATTCTCGGAGTGGATTGAAAATGAATTAAGGAAATTTGGAACTATAGATAGCTTGCAAATCTTACCTTCTAATTTTAGAACTTACCATTTGCGACTTACAGACTTTGCCACCTTGTATATCACATTCACATGAGAGCTCAGATTCTGAGACTTGCCATTTGCAATATACGAATACGAATGCCAAACTATGCGCGCACGCCACCCGCTCTATTCGGGCTAACCATGTCGGTGTGACATGCTCATCGCGATACACTTTTCATCGAAACATATACGAACCTTCGCGATCCTATAAGCATTTTCAATGCTCAAATACGCCTAGACTTACAGCCCTGAAATTTTAACTACTTTTGCACAAAACCTAAGCGCTTCGAATGGTATAAACCTTTTTTTGGTAGTGCACCTATAAATTACCAAAAAATGACGTAGTTATCTTCTAAAGTTATGTTTGACAAACTTCGATTTGCGGTTAGCTATGTGAAATATTCAAAATTTGTATATAATATGTATATGTAATTGTATGTATAAAATGTAACCGAGATATTAAAAAAGTTTCTTAAAGAAATTTTGGGTTGATATCTGTAACCCTTTTTGAATTATCGAATTTTTAAAAAGCGCTCGCGTTTATCAAAGTGAAGTATTACAGCGCGCTGTAGAAAGAAGCGAGTTAGACCGGCGATTTTACTCCATTAATATAGGTAGCGCAGCGCTCGATCGACGAGCGGCGTGAAGAGTAGTGAGGAGTGTTCAGTCATAATACCGTACTCCCTTCATGGAGTAGCGTCTCATTTGATAGGACGATCGCCGCGCTTATAAGTATATTTCATAATATAGTGTTATCATTTCCAATGTCTCCGATGGTTGCAAGGATTGCGATATCTGTGAATTATTTTGTTATATAAACCTAGGGTCTTACGGCAGCCGTTGTCGAGCTACAGGTTGTAAAAAATTAAAAAAATCAATTTTAAATTTTTTAAATAAGTTTTTTGACCTCTATCCAGGAAACAGTCTGTATAATATATCTATATCTGAAGAATATCTACAACTTTTGGATTTTATATTTACTTCTGTTAGAAAACTAACCGACTTAAATCTATAATCAGAATATAATAGAGGACCCTGTGCAATTAATCCAAGTTCTTATATAGACTCGTTGCTTTGGTCACTTGCACTTTACGCCTGAAAATTGGCCACGCACCCAAGCCGCCTTTTTTGTGTATCCCCTGTTCGCATTACTACGGTTTCGGTTAGTTTATTTCCTCGTCACGTTTAGTTTTCAGCTTCGTGCTTGATCTGCGTTGACACTTATCTAATATACCATATCACATATAAAGTCCATAATCACGCTGGGATTTCCGTCTGACGTGCCCTTTTAGGCAACCTTCGTGAGCCTACAGTGGATGCTACCTATAGTGGCCTTAGCTGCATGTAAATTCTACACGGTAGGTTCGTGCGTTGTATTGCTTATAAATTAGGGTTAAATGTAAACCAAATCTGAACTAGTAGGTTCAGATTATATTGCCTCTAATAAAATAGTAAATAGTGTAATACCCTATACCCTAACGTAATATTTAATTCCTAGGTATTTAAAATTAAGGGTCAAGGGTATGTTGCCTTTGTTAGTTTGTTGAATTATTATTTATTACATTATAATACACTGCCTGTATTTGAAAATTCCCCACTCCCAGTATTTTTACACTAAGAAAAATTTGAAAAATCGCCGGGATCCGTCGATTTTTGCCCTAACGTGGATCTTTCTTGACGCATACAAAATTATGATAGCCTCGACCTCCAGAAACCCCAACATTAAAATCTTAAATACGACAAATCTCCTTGTAATATATTATTTTAAAGCGTATTTAATTTGACATAAAACGGTACTTTGTTTTTCAAAATAGATTAAATTTTATGTAAGTTCTAGATAAAATAACCATTTTTTATTTTTATTTTATTAGTATACAATAGATTTGACTTGCCAAATCTTGATAATCTCTCACTATCTGAGGGCGAAATCACGATTTTCATAAAGAAGCTTAAAGATGGAAGGACATGTGGACCTGACGGTATTCCTAGTTTTTTAACCTAAGACTGTACTTACGTGTTACGGCAGTCATTGAGGACAATATTTAACTTGTGTTTAAGACAAGACAAATTTCCCGGTTTATGGAAAACGGCTTCTGTTTGTCCTATTTTTAAAAATGGAGATACCTCTGACGTGATGAACATCGACTCATATCAACAATTTTGCAAGGCTTTCGAGATGTCTCTGTATCCTCGCATCTACTCATCCCATCGTGTGTTGACATAAATCTAGGTGTTCCGCAGGGCTCCGTGCTAGGCCCACGATTCTTCTTCTTTACATTAATAAAGAAGAAGGCATATCTCGGGATGCTCATTTTATCCTATATGCAGATGATACTTCTGTGATTATTTTCAATAAGTCTGATGTAATGCTCACTGAGAAACGGAATTAAGTTATTAATAATTTAAATCTGTGGTTTAATCAGAATTCTTTGTCTCCCAATACTGAAAAAACACAATATTTGAGGTTTCACAGCAGACAAAAATCTTGCTCAAATATTGACATAAAGATTGAGAATAGATAATTTTTCGAATAATTTTATATCCTCCCCTCATTCAATGTTAACTTCTTGTGTTTGTACTTGGATAGAAATTTAAATTTGAAATCGCAACGCGAACATTTCGTTTCAAGGTTGAATTCGCTAAATTATATATTTAAAAATGTACGTACTGTGAACAAAAACCCAGTTGCAGATAATGTATTATGGCCAAGTTGAGTCTTGTCTGAGATATGGGGTGTGTCTCTGGGGCTAGTCTACACATTTTCACAGTGTTTTCCTTGCACGGAAACGTATACTGTATTATATAGGTGCCCTTTTTATTTCTGTAGTTCTGCAAACAAGCTTGAAATTTTATAGAAACGAATTTCCAAAATTTCGATGTCAAACCATATTAGCCTTGATTTTTTTGAGGCATATAAAATATATATATTTGAGTCGGTGGCTCAGGGCTTAGCGTCTCGATCGCTCAACCCAGAGGTCGTGGGTTCTAATTCCCATTTCACCAAACAATTTTTAATTAAATTGTTTACTCGTAGATCAAGGCTTATTCGCAGGGATGGCTTAGCAACCATCCTGGTGATGGCCTCGGATGTGAAGAAAGTCAACTTGGTGTTAATGTGAGACATTAAAATAAGTTGATGTTTAACTTGCCCCCCTAACTAATGAGGTTTTCCAGGTTTCCCTCATTCCAGCACTGAATGGTGGTTAGGGTCTACCAACGTAAGTCATTCCTGAGGCGCAAATGCGACCCGCGAAATAATAGTATGCCGCCCCCTCTCCCACACAAGTCTCATACTTTTGAGATAATCCGTGTGATTAGATAAGGGGTAGAGATATTATTATTATTATTATATTATTGATCATCAAATTACGCAACTTTGCCCTAATTTAATTTAGTCTCTATCTCTAATGGTTTCCAAAATACCAATGTTATCCCATCCAATTTGAAACACATTGTATAGGTGATTCTGTAATAAATAAACAGAGAAATCTTGCGAAAAGGAGTAAATAGGAGGGTTGAAAATATAAACTGCTATGGGAAGTAGACAAAATAGTGAGTAAACTGCTACTAAACTTGCAGCTAGCACTTGTTTTGTATCCACCACCACCCTACCATATAAAAGCGTTCACATTACTGCTACTGTAATTATCCAAATTAAATATACGTAATCCAAGCTAAACTGAATAAAATTGGTTAATGTCAAATAATTACGTACATTAAATGCTAAACCAAATATTTCAAAAAATATTAATAGAATATTTTACACTACATATTAAATAAAATGTATTTAAAAGGTATAGGTATACACATTTTGTATATAATTTGTGCGTTTCGTATCACAGTTCGTCCAGAGGTTTTTAAAAATAGCTCTGTATTTAAAATAAAGGTCCCTTGTGATGAACTCGGTAATAAATAGAGGCAGGGTAAAAGCTCGCAATTGCATTTTATCATATAATGTCAGCTTTTATTTTTATACAGGCTATTAATTTCAGTATTTTGTATAGCCGAATGATGAATACTGTATTTTCCTTTCAAGTGATAATAATGTCAGGGAAAAAAACAGAAAAAAACAATATTTTTTTGCAAAGAACCTCAACTGAGGAACAGAAAAAAGTTTACTGAAAGTTGCAACAAATGGTATAATTTTTTTTATTTGAAGGAGATGCCGAAAACAACTACTCAACGGAATATGTGCCCTAACTGGCATTGCATTACTCCAGCATCTCCATGGAAGTCATATGGAAGTCATATACACATCCTTTATCGAGATCGTCCAGCAGACACTGACCAGTTTCGCACTTATTCTCTGCTTGTCAGAGTGCCATAAGTAGCGGACTTAGATGTTGCAGCGTAGTTCATGGAGTCTGCTACCTATAGCACTCCTATGAGAACGGAATAAGTGCAAAATCGGCCAGTGTCTGTCGATGGTCTCGATGAGTAGGACTGTTTTCTTCACGAAATCGACATATCAAATTCGCATATCGAAACAATATATTTTACAAGAAACGAATTAATAAAAAATTATTAATTTCAAACTAGGTACATGGGATCCTGCAAGCAAGCGCGGTGGCCAAGCCTCCCTCGTCTTGGTTATTTATTTTAACGATGTAAATACCTAATATGGTAGAAGTAAACAGTAAAATCCTAAAAGACTCCTTACAATTTATAATTATAAGATGATAGTTACTTTTTATCCCTGAAGAAAAATTAGTTATTTAATTTTGAGAAATATATAAATGCAACGATGCTGCCCTGCGAAAATGCTGTCTAATATATTACCCTACATAAATTTTATCAAATCTCAAATACGAATTACAAGTGGCTTAGCTTGAAAAGGATGTAGATGATAAGATGCAAAAAGGGTTCGAGAATGTCGGGATTTGAATGGAGGAGTAATGTGCACATATTTACATAAGTATCTGTGCATTTTTTAATTTAAAATTTATCCAATAAATAACTGAAAGAAGAATAGTGATAAACTATATAAATAAATCTCTTAATTTCGGAGAGGGTACAAACTAAATTAGTTTTAACAGACCACACACAAATATTATTTGCAAATTTAGTTTTATGTTCATGACCTTTTGAAGTTTCTTACGTGTATACGAAACCCGTGCTAGCTGTATTCAAGGCATTAGCTCTAACTTCGCATAGGCTTTACCCAGGGGAATTCAGTATATTTTATGTTTTTATCATAGTGGAATTTATTACGGATTAATACGGAAAAACGTATTTACTAGTTTTATCTATATTTTAAAACGCTAATGTCAAAAATAATAAAAATAAGGAATATCAGGTGACATTGTTAAAAATGAAACCTAATAAAATTTATAAAGTGAGGTACCAAATTCCATGGTGTAAAAGAAACACTTTAAATTTAGAAAATATATAAAGTTACAGGATATACATACAAAAGAAGGCAGTTGATATTTTAAGTTGTCATACGTCTGATGACATGTCATACTCCAGAACTAACCCTTAGAAGTTATGATAAGTATCCTTTCTTCTCGCTCTGTAAAATCTTGTAATCTTCGTTGAAACATGGTTTTCCTCTATTAAGTGTGTCGCGCATGTTAAATCCTGCTTTTTATTACTAAAACTTCTTTTATGTTCTTTTATTATTTTCTCAAATTTTCTTCCTGTTTGTCCTATATATACACCTTAGGGCAACTACCACATGTTAGCTTATATACACCTGATTGAGAACAATTTTCGTTTTTTTACATTTTTTATAAATTCACCTATCTAATTATTAGTTTTAAATGCTACCTTGGGACTGTGTTTTTCAAAAAGGAATTGATTTTTTCTGTGTGGTGGCCTATATATGTCAAAATTTTAAAACTATTGTTGATATCATTTGTTTTAGAGAATATACTTCTTGGACTGCCTTATTAAAAATTTTTTTAGAAATTATTTTTGCTATTATTTCGGGTTTGTATCCATTAGTAACTGCAATTTGTTTTATTATTTGTAATTTTTTATTGTAATTCTCATTAGACACAGGAAATTTAAGAGTCTGTGTATTATACTGTTGTAAGCTGCCAATTTTGTTGGTATGGATATGTTGAAGTGTTACGTATTGTGATGTCTTTATGGGAAGTTTTTTGGAATATTGAAACATCATGTTTTCTATTAATTTTTTTAATTGTTAAATCTAGAAAGTTAATGGAATTTTCTGTTTCAGTTTCAAGTGTAAAATTAATATGAGAGTGAAGTGTGTTTATGAAGATTAAAAAGTTGTTAAGTTGACGTGTTGTGTCCACGAAGTATGCTAAAATATCATCTACATACCTGTCAGGAAATTTTTCATTTAGCTGATTTGTATGCTCTAAATAGTCCATAAATATTTCTGAGAGTAGAGTGTTAATATTTTATACCTATTAATCAGGTTCATCAATGCTGAATCAAGTCACTTTGCCCGAGAAGTAACTGCATAATCAGGAAAAATAGAGTTCTCCATTATAGGGAGAGGATTATCAACTACTTTTCTTTTAAATTTGTCATGAATCCTTGTTTTACTTCAAAAGGCGAGTGCGAAATTCAGAACTAAGACCGCTGCGCCGTCCTGCTAGTCCGTTAATTGCTCAGAAACCTACCTGGCATAAAGTTTGTGGAACTTGAGATTATGAGCGGAACGGTATATAATTTCAGGCACTCTATTTCATAAACTTTCGCCTTGCTCTTAGCGCGAGTTACCGTCTGAGCAAGCTCTCATTTTTCAGGACCTCTGAGAGGTTGACACTGTCAACAGTTTCACTCTTCCTTAATCGTTGTTATAAAGGGTGAATTTAACAACTTTCTACTTTTAATATTTCTACAATAATAATTTTCTGCATCACAAAAAAATTTCATGTGTCTGTACAGGATGTGGCGTGAAGATCTTCAGTTAGATGTATATATGAAAAACTATAATCACTTGAATCTGAACATTTTTTTGCAGGGGTTTAACAAGTTTGTCTCTTTACTGAAAATATTGGCATCAGCATGGTACTTCCGGTTGTACAGGTAGTAGCTGTTGACTGTATTATTTCAAAAGGAACAATACATTTTCCATTTCACTTTCTAGATGAAATTTTCGGTTAGAATTCATGAAGATACAATGTCCGAATACAACAGTTCAAAAATCATTGTTCCACGCTACCTTAGACAATATTTACTTTAGAAGGTTCAAATTTTGAGATTGAGATTTCTACTTAAATAGAATAACCATGTGTCAATCAATGCCATTTTATTTTATTCAAATTTGATCTGTACCAGTATTCCATATATCTAAATCTAACAGATTACAATATAAAACTGACGTAGTTTTCCAAATATTACCAAAACATTATACTGTACTCGACGCGCGTTACGCCAACAAAGTTGGAATCATCTGAAGATGATTAAAAATAACACCTATGCTAATACTATGTCCTATTTGTATCTAAACTATTGTTACGGTTCAGTGACCAGTTGGAACAGCGATGGATCAGTGATTTAGTAACTAATAAAGCAGTCTGTATGGTATTGGACCTGTCACTATTCATACTATTTTTACTCTTTGCAATTCCTAAACTCTCAAATGCATCCAGCGGTCTGGAATTTGTTACATTATTAATTAGTCTTAAATTGCTACTATCTATTAAAAAAATACACAGTGTAAAAACAGTACGAATAGTGACATAGCCCAATTTATACAGCCATTCAGCCCGCTTTATTGGTTCACTAGGTATCAATAGGACACAGTGTTAGCATAGGTTTAGTTTTAATCATCTCTATATCATACCTACTTGGTTGGCGAAACGCGCGTCGAGTCCAGCAGTCTTAGTGTTATGTACGAAACTACGTCTAGTGTTATCTTGACACCAAAGATTGCAATCCCTTTCAAGATTACAATATATTTAATGATTTATTAGGGCACAAAAACTTATTTTTGAGGTGTTATTTTCTAGTATTACTACGAGTATATTATCTGTGGTTCTTTATAATCATCAGCAAGGTTGGAAAACGGCATACTTCCGTTATACTATAATAATGATTTATTGAAATTGATAAAATAATTGTCAAATTTAAATTTAATCTAAAAATTGCCACAGAGCCTGTGAACAGCTGACTGCGTAATCCAGATTTAGCATCTATAATACTTTCGATATTGCATATGGTTCCCTGTGCTATTCTATGCCAGAGAATCTCGATCATAAATGCTTAGTTTTATTTTTTAGGTATCTATAAATCAACTAGTTAATATAATTACTTTTTTATCATTGCTCACCACCTGATTACGCATATCAAATTATTAATTTTTTAAGGCTTAAAGGATATATTACATAACCTATTAATAAAATATCTCTTTTATTATCTATTAATTAATATTAATTTACTAATCGAGTCGGCGTCTCAGATTTTACTGTTACGGTAGTAAACTCGAGGTCGTGTAAATCAACTTGGTGTAAATGTGAGATTCTAAAATCGGTTGATGTTGTCCCCCTAATTAATGGGGGTTTCTAAGTTTCCCTCATTCCAGCACTGAGTAGTGGTTAGTACTACCAATGTGAGTCGTTTCTGAGACGCAATTGTGGTCTATTGCATAATAATATGCCGCCCTCTCTCCCACATAAGTCTCAGGCTCTCGAGATAATCGCTGTGATTAGAATGAGGTGTATTATTATTTATTGTTTTAATAATATGCTATAATTTCGTAATTTATTATTGTTTTAGTATATTTCGTCAAATGTTCAATAGTCTCAAGTGAATGTCTAATGTGCAATGTTTTTCCTAACCTAATCGTTAGGAACTAGTTTACTAGTTTAAACAAAATAAGCATGACCTGTATTTAGTACAATGATCCTATCAAGTAGCTACGGTCCAGTTTATTTGTTTACTTATTCATAAAAACATAAGGGGTGGGGTGGAAACCTTATTTGCATTTTGTTGACTGTAGGTGCAAGTTCTCTCTGGATTGTGTCGTTACACACCGGGTCTAATTATAACTTTTGATATTTTTGTTGGATAACGCCATAATGGGCGATCGATTACATCGGGGTTCTATTAATAACATCCATTGTGATTGTTACATCGAGTAAATCTGTGAAAGTAAACACGGCGCGATATTTAAACACGGTTTTTCCTGTGGACTCTCAAGCGTAAATTGTATATTCCCTTGGGAAGGGGAAGGACAATTCTTTAGAAAATAAAAAAAAGAATGATATTTCATAGTTTTCGTCTATATAATTATATTTGAAGTGTGTATAACAGGTCTGTCTTTTTCCTCCTTCAAATAAATAAGTAGGATTGTCGTCCTTAAAGACAATAGAGGTCACTGCTGTAATGGCACCTGCGGAAAAGCAGGTCGTTATCTGTCTGTCAATTTGACAATAATTGTCAGACAGATAGTAGCACAGACCCAAAGAGGGCGCTACGATGTGTTTCTCGCCACTACTAACAGGTCTGTCTGTTTCGTTTTCTATAAAAAATCAGAATGGTTAACCAAAATATCATATTTTCCTAGTATTTGCGAGTATATTATGTATATTAAGAGAAATGCCTGTTAAGTAGGTGTGACTATATCACTTTCGCTTATTCTAGAAGTTGGCAAGTTTTTCTACTTAAAAGGAGTACCACGCATTTTATCCAGAGAATACCAAATACTTACAATGAGTAAGTATGAATAGATAGAGTGGTTGTACGAGTCACGTCAAAAAAAGTAACGTAAACAAGAACACGGCAAAATTTTCAACAGTTTTTAAATAATCTTTAATTCAATGACAAAATGACAGAAATAAAAACCGCTCAAAAGCTAGTTACAAGGACATATTTTCAACGCTATATTTTTTACAGTAACCTCCACAACAATACATGCTACACACATTCTTACAAATAATGAATCATTAAGTATGAATTATTGCAACAGGTAGAAATTTGCTATTTCCCGTTTCTGCTTTGGCTCTCATATTCTTTTATGGTGGTGGAAAATACAGTAAATATTTCATATAACTGAAAAAATCTAGAAAACTTTGCTCAGACGGCTAACGTATTATAAAACCATTACTTCCGATCCATAAAGTCAACAAATCTTTCATCGCTCTCAGAGTTTTGTATGTCAAAAGTTTAAATATCTTTCAGCTGTTGGAATTTTCTTTAAACCCTGCAATCATTTTCAGTGGATCAATAGTGGCAATAGTGTCCGAAGTTATAAAAGAATATAGGAATTTGCAAGGAACATATATATGATATAAGGATATAAAGTCAATGTTTTAATTATATATTTTATTTCTTGTGGACTGTTCAACATACCATTAAAACAATTCTCAATTGAGTGAGCGTGAATTTTTATCTAGAATAGTTATAAAAAGTACTATAAAACATTATAGCAGCTCTTCCATTAGATTTAAAGCATTCTGATTAATTGTACATCAAGATTTAGGGAGAAATACAAATAAATAGTATTAATGAAATGCTTATAAATGATACTATTGTGAATGATCTTCCGCAAATAGTAGAATATATAAATGAGTAAGTACTATATTAACTTATCTCTACTTGAAGAACGATTTTTGATATAGAATTATAATGGATTAATGTATGAGAAATTTTGTAAAACATTTTATATTTAGGAACATATCGTTGAACATAAATATTAATATTAGTTATAGGTTTTGATGATATAAAACTAATAAAATGCACAACACTAACAGCCTGTTCAATAAAGGCCTGTCAGCACTCTCTTGAAAGAGAAGCTAAGGTCTCATTGAGAGAGATTATGAGTTATACTAAAAAATCGAGGTTTTCACTTGCAGTCAGCTAATTACAATGTCATATAATATTAACTTGGCTAGCAAGTCAGCTAGTATGTTTCACATTAAAGGGTCCAACAGAGTTCTATAGGAGAAGTTTCTGGCAACCGGTCTTTTCTTTAATACAGATATCCAGTTTGGTTTCCTTAAGATGAATTTTGGAATTTTTATTTTTTTTACTAAAGGTCATCCAAGGTCAAATTATTTAGTTTATTAGGTACATATTTATAAGTAATAATCTAATAGTTATTTACGAAACCAGTCTGGAAACTAATGCTTTACTGGATGAGTGTCCAAATCCTGGAAGCCTGTGACTGTGAATACAGTAAAAACACCTTCTGGACAGATTATTTTTCCTCCATAACTGTCAATTATTCCAGAAAAATTAAAAAGTATGTATCTAATTATACTTTTCTTTCAGTATTGATTTATTAGTTATTTTGATATATTAATGTTATTGGAATTGGTTATGTTCAATGGAAATACTTTATTTGATTACACTTGAAACATTTATTGTAGTGTCGGTGATGGCAGTGGATGTAGAATTTTTGCCTTGCAATATTTACACACTTGTAGTTGGTGTTTGAATATCTAACGTGTCAGTAGTGGTAGTCAGTATTTGGGCCTTGCCTTCTCAATATTGGTATACTCGGTGTCGATATATCTTTTACCATTTTGAATTGTGTGAGCTATATTTATTTTATTACTAAGAGAGTTTTCGAGGTACCCTTCTGCAACACTCGTCGACTTCAAACCGCTGTGTCGGTACTATTTCTTTTCAATCTATTGGATAATAAAATAGACGGTGTACAGATACATGAGGAATTATATTTTCATATTGTCCTAGAACTTCTTCCCGTGATAATATGAATTTTACTTCTTTCCTCATACTCTTCTCATAGTCGACGTACGAATCTACTAAAAATTTTGCCCATGTACAGAATGTGTAATAACTATAATAATATTTGTAGTGGCGAGATACAGTGAAATACACTGCAGTGCCCTCTTTGGGTCTTTGCTACTACCTGTCTGACAATTATTGTCTAATTGACAGACAGGTAGTAGCAAAGACCCAAAGAGGGCACTGCAGTGTATTTCACTGTATCTCGCCACTACAAACATTCACATATGCCCCTTAGGCAATCAATGTCGCCAGATCATTCATCGATTCCGATACCTATGGCAATCTGATGAGATCATAACAAGATCGAAACCGGTCATTGTCTGGTATTTTGTCTTGATGAAGGATGTGGCGACATCCATGGAGATGTTGATGTAATGCAACGCCAGTCGGGGCATATTGCCCGTGGAGTAGTTGTTTTCGGCATCTCCTTCCAATAACTATAATAATATGTTAAGAAATCAGCTAGATATTTTTTCTTGCAGCCCTAATGACATTTCATGACCAATTTATTTATTTTATTCTATTCATAATGTCTTAATTATATTTTGTCTTGCCCGTATATTTTTCCTTCCTTCTATTCTGTAGTTGGATTTTGCCTGTAGAACCGTGCATTGAAGTAGTTGAATGAGGTGGTCCGTCGAGGGCACTGTGGGGGTTTCAAAGATGGCCCCGAGTGGGACTGAAACATCTAGATATAGGAAATATTCTAATATTCATTTAGAAATTAAGCTGGCTTAAGCATTTCTACTTAATTTAACGTAATTAAGAATTTAAGTGAAAAATATTTAGATAAAATAATGTTATTATTTTTATATATGAAAATAGATTAATTAAGACTTATTAATATCTAGATGTTGACAGTTCAGTAGCCTTGCAGACTAGTCGCTATTATGCCTCTTATTTATAATATCCACCAAATGTTATTAACAAAATAACTTCATTCAGAGCAAGAAGCTTCGTAAAATTAAAATAAATGTCTCAGTCTCCCAAAATGGGATCTTACAAAATTTTCTAGATAATATTTTCTTTTCTCTTATATTTTGTCCTCGGCTTGTTTCATATGCAAACAAAATATACTCTCAAAGACCATTTTGTCCGATCGAAGGAAACTAGGGAAGCACAAAATTGTACTATATGTTAACCGTTGTATGCTTATGTAGATATGTAGGGATAGATCGAGGTCGGCTGTGTTACCCAGACGGTGTAGATATATTACTTTTATGTTGGTTTCTATCTGCTGCGGGTCGACAAACATGGTGTTACTTTTATTTTGCAGCAGACGTGTCTGTTTTAGAGAACCTTATCATATTTCACAAATTCAGTTGTTTAATACAATATTTGAGTAAAAGCAACACACGGTGCATATCATTCATAATTTAAAAAAACTCTATTCTTCTATTAGAAATAAAACTATTATTAGTTTTACTATTACTATTTATTATTACTATTACTTTTATATTATTTTATACTATTATATTACTATTTATTATTACTAAATAAGACTATTATTTTTTAATACTACTGATTACAAAATTCTATGACTGTAATGATTATTACGTTGGTATCCCTGGTTTTCACATCTCTGAACTGAACAAAATATAAAATTAATAAAATGCCTTTCCCTCGAATTTGAATCAGGTAAAATTGCAATATTTTAATTTCTGTGAATTTATACCATCTTTGTGGTGCAACATGACTAGACAAATTAATAGTAAAAATTGTGGATATAATAATATCTAGGTAATAGTGAAAATGTAAAAATTAAGTCCAAACAACTTAAATAATAATTATTGAAGCACCATTTTACGAAAAATAGATATTATAATATAAAAATGTTCGTTAAACAATCATAAAGTTAATGGACGAATAAAATATTCAAAATTAGAAAGCTTATGCAACCGTAAGAGAAGAAACATGGGTGTTCACAATAGAATTTGTGATGACGGACTATTCATAAACGTAAACATTCTAAATACATTGTTGCTTATGAAAACATATAACATAATTTAAATATACATAATAATTTGGAGGCAAAGACGGGTCGATAGTAAGTGTGCATTAAACAGAGAAAAAGAATGGGTGGGAGCCAAGTTATCAATATTTATGGGTCACCCCACCATCACTTGATATAACGAGTGATGGTGGGGTAACAGCGAGGTATGCCTCTCAGCTGTGTTCCCCATAAATAATGAATAGAAGTTATTTTTCGAATATTATGTTATTTATGTTTATTTATCTACCACTATTCTCTTGTCTTTGTTTCCAAATTGACCAAATTTTTATTTGGGACTCTGTATACCGTGCTTTCATAAATGTCTTCATGCCACGTGATCGCAATTTGTTTTTAAAAAAGTAAATTTATTTTCAATACAGTGTCTGAATGCTATTTACTTTTAAATGAACTAAGACGATAATGTGAAGATTACACTATAACGCAAGCTTTCGTGTTATGGTACGCGATTGTCGTTGATTTGTAATTGGTAATTTTGACATTTAAAGCAGCCAATCAAAGATCGTGTTATCTTGAACGTCTGGGAATGGAAAGTCGCTGTTTACTGTGGTCAAACTATTAGGATTGATATTTGACATTTGTGCTTTGTTCATTATCATTAGCTTCCACTAGCGTTTGTTTTCACTGTAATGTCCTGCTAGTCTTTTCGTATTTCCTTTTACTTCAAATTTAGATCCAACACATATGAAATCCATCAGTTCTTTTCAGAGCTAAATTACATTGGCATTCAAGTTTCTGGTAAGTTGAAGTAAAAACAAAATTTCGAGGTTTACTTCGTCGCACTATGCCTTTTACTGCAGACCAAGTTGTTTTAATGAATAATTTTCGGAATGTAATTAGAAATGAAGACGGATTACTTTCTGTAAGATGGGACAATTACACATACCGCGACATAGAAATTTCAGTTTTCGGAGGAGTTTTACGGTAATAGACTAATCCGACTGTTCAAGAATTGTGGTAAATTTTTCCAGAAGGGAAATTTCGGATTTATTGTTAGTGCAATGGTACTGTAAATCAGAGAGTAGCACGAACGGTTCTATGTGTTTGCTTCACTCTGAATATTAAATAAAAAAAAAATGAGTATTATTAAAGCTATCCTTTTTGTTTTTCCTATTAAAAGTTGTGTTTTTTATCCATTAAAAAACTGAAATCTTTTAGTATCGTTCTTTTAATACAATTGACTGGAATTTAACATCACTAAAAGTTTTACTTAGTCAAATATTTTTTCCTCGTTATCAATTATATAGGGCATTATAGACCAAATTCTATTTAAATTCAATATTACTTCTAAGGTTAATTAATTCTGTCAAAAATATTTTTTTTAATTGAACCTCTAACCGTGTCGGGAGGACTGCACTGAGTCAAGGGATTTTTTTAATTAATAGTTACCTCTTATGCAATGTTGGTTGCCTATACTCGACGGTCACGTGACTTGTAAACCTTTATGAAGACTGGGTATTTTAACTCGTACGTACCTACTCGAGTAGTAGGTATGTACAGGGTCATTGGTTATATTTTAGCCACCCACATAGAGATTTTCCCTTAATCAGAGGAAAAAAAGTTAAATACAAAAGTTGTAGAAAATCAAGTGTAGTTTATTCCAGAATGTAAAAACTTTATACAAGGTGTTTCGAAAACGCGTGACATGCCAAACTTGCATTTTCTTAAATGGAATACCCTGTATATTATTAAGTTTTCCGATTCCACGCAAAATTCTACTTTTTCATATACCATACTTTATGTCTAATGTTAACCGTTTTTTAATAAATGATGGTTAAAAATATAAAATATACCTACCTAAAGATAAAGGAAATAATAATAAAATAATTCGAAATCAGAAAACCAAAATTTTTGACAATGCATATGGCAGGTATCGGTTTTTTGTTTCCATGGCTAACTAGGAATAGTAAAAACGCGTCGCTCAGATCAGTTAAATCATTACAAAATTATGGTAGGTATATCTTTAACCATTATTTATGAAAAAACGGTTAACTTTAGATATAGGGTATGGTATATGAAAAAGTCGTAGAGTTTTGCGTGGAATCTAAAAACTTAATAATATACATGGTATTCCATATAAAAAAATGCAAGTTTGCCATGTCACGCGTTTTCGAAACACCCTATATAAAGATTTTACATTCTAGAATAAACTACACTTGATTTTCTACAACTTTTGTATTTTTTTCCTCAGATTAAAGGGAGAACCCCTAGGTGGGTGGCTAAAATATAACCAATGATCCTGTACTGTAAGTACTTTTTATTTCATTACCTTTATGTAGGAATATAAGGAATATAAAAGTCAAATAAGGAATATAAGTGTATTTTAAAATGATTAACTCTATCTGTATTCGGAAGCCAAATAAATACATTAAGCAAAACTTTTAAACTGTACTGCAGATGGGTAATATAACCTAATTTTTATAATCAGTCTAATATCTGTACTAAAATATTTAAGTACCTATGCGTTTGCGTTTTAAGAATAAATTTTTGTTTTTCTGTATTTTCTTAGAATAAAATAACTGTTATATTATTCTAACAAATGAATGGTACTGGTTCTTATATTCCATGAAATTTATTTATTATAAGTACAGAATATACTGCCTCCAGGACAAGAATTGTTTACTAGTTAATTATTGTGACGATGATTATGTTTAAGGCTAGTTTAGTCAATTAAAATTAGTTATCGATGGATAGATAGCAGTTAAAAGTAATATATGGCACTACAGCCACTAGCGTTTTTTTAATAGAGCTGTAATTATGAAAATTGTTTTAATCACGAAAGAGCCAAACAATCCCATTATGTTTTTATATACCTATAGGCACTTTTCTGCACTTGTTAAGAATATAACAACGTATTAACTTCGTAAAAATAATCAGCAAAGTAGTGTAATAACTCGAAAAAACTCGGAAGTTTCATGTATTTGAGATCGTTGACTGAAGAAATAAATACCCTTCAAGGCACTTAAAAAAGATTTATTTTAGTGTTAGCATTCTGACACAAAGTTTGCTATCTGTTGATAATCTGTTTTGCAAAATATAAGATAATTATAATCGTATATATATATTCACCACAACCAAGAAATGTAATATTTTCCAGAACAGCCTTACCAATGTTGTTACCATAATAAGAATAACAATTTGTATGGCTTTTATATATAGGTTTCTCATAAGTTGATTAACTGAAAATGTCTGATATTTCTGTTTGAAACCCATAATATGTAAACTTCAATGTATAATTTCCAAAATAAGAAACATAATAAAAAAATAATCAAAATTCAAAATAAAATATAATTGTTTAAAATAGTTTAGTACTCAATTGTATCTGTTAAACTGAAAAAATATAAAAAAGTTCCTATCTTAATGAAACAAATTTAGACAATGTTTGTCATCGAGTTCTCGACTCCTGCCGAGACCAACATTGTCTTGAAAGAAGAGGAGAAGCGGACGAAATATAGAGACCTCTTCGAACTCCGCAAACTCCATCCAGAAGATACTGTGAAGCGTGTGGTACTGATAATAGGAGCCCTCGGTGGAACAAGTGATACATTGCTTTCGCAACTGAAGATCATACCGGCATCCCGAAATTCAGCAGATCTTCTAGCCGAAAGGATGCAGAAAGCGGTCATTCTGGGCTCATTACATCTACTCAGGCCACACAATCCTCGACTAGTAGTTACTCACCCCACGGACGTAGGGAGTAGTTAATGATAATCACCAGCGGCCGACCCTGAGAATCGGAGCCATGGAACCGGTCGACTGGATTTCAACAAAACAAAAAAAAATTAAAAATAAATAATAATAATAATAATAATTATTATTATTATTATTATTGACTCTTGAGTTTAGAATGTTTGCACAGCCAATGCAAGCCACTGCCAATCGAGCCAATAAGTTTGATGTAGTCCTCCTCGACCACTAGCTCAATACAATGTTTGTCGCCAAGTGGAGGATAAACGGACAAAATATCCAGACCTTCTCTTCGAACTCCGCAGACCCTATTCAGAACATACTGAGAAGCTTGTGGTATTGATTATAGGAGCCGTCGGTGGAGCACGATATACACTGCTTTAGGAGCTGAAGATCATACCGGCATGCCGAAATTCGGCAGATCTTTTAGCCGGAAGAATGCAGAAGGCGGTCATTCAGGGTTCACTACGACTATTCAGGGCACATGATTCCCGGACTCAGTAGTTATTCACCCCACGGACGTGAGGAATAGTTACTAATAACCACCAGCGCCCGACCCTGAGGATCGGAGCGAGGGAACCGGTCGACTGGATTTAAATAATAATAATAATAATTTCAGACTTTCGGGCTAATACTTGTTAAAATAACGGGCAGAGATATTATTATTATTATTTTACAACTGCGCTACTGGTGAACATTTTCACATTGTATATAAAAATATTGAATTTTTGGTGTTCGAAATCATACTTATTGACATAAATTCAATAGTAAAGTTCATGGATATATTATAGAGAATACTCATTATAATACTTTAGTAAATAACAGATCAAATATTAATAATATTTAACAATAGGCAATATCGTTCTGGATAAATCTGGTAATCTGGATAAGCCGAGTTAATGGAAATATAATAGGTTTGATAGAGGTAGTGTAAATTAACCGATGTCGTTTCTCCTAAATAAACTAGCTACTTATACTTATCGTGAACCTCCGTGATCCTTCATTATGAGGGATCTAGTTGGACTACACTGAAAAGCAAACTGACCCAATTTGTTTCAACATGGAACTATAATTGTTTGCTCTAGTAAAACAATGTCTTATCTTTTTTATTGCTTGTAGGTAGTAAATTTTACCGGAATTCATATCAGTGAATAATTATAAACCATTATTCATATGAGGTTGGTATACAATTTAATTTGTAATGCACATGCATTTTATACTTAGACAATGATAATATTACAGTTAATTTGAATTATGTCACAATTTTCTTTGCAAGTATTGTTGATGTCAGTTTTTGTAACTATAAAATTGGTACTAGTATTAACAGAAGATTAGAGATGAAGATAACATTTAGTTAAACTCAAAGTTAATAGTTAATTAGGCAAACAAAAATATTACACTATAGTAGGACGCAAGAATCTATAAAAACAATAAGTAAATATATTTAGTAGAAAGTTACGAAAACTTTATGCAATGCCCTCCATTAATAAATAATGTTGAAATAAATTATGAATATCACCCTCTCAACTTTTTTAGTTTATACTTTAGAAAACATTAAATCTAGAAGTAATGATTTATCAATTATCACAAAATTGAACTCTATATAAAGTGCTCAAACAAAAAACAGGGAAAATAAACTTATAGAATTTTAAACGTAAAACACTGCATATAGCAAATAACTACGAATAGTATGGACATCATTAAGACTATCCTCCATCTGCAAATGCCTTATTTAAATAAGGACTGAAACAAATCAAGCCAAAACAGCTATTCTCCTGGCTATATGCCACGCCGAGCGCTGAATTACAAAGGAAGATTTGCCGTATTTTGGTCTAAACACAGTTAGAATCAAAAATACAAGGATTCGGATTGAAACGAAAACTACGAGGAAATACTCAGGCCACACTGTATATAGTTTATTTTTTGTATAGGCCACACTCGTTGAGCAGGATTCGTGGGCTCTGTTTCAAATAATAAAGATAATATGTAAGTACGAAACTATGTGTCATTAGAGCAATGAGTTAAATGTCCGTCAGATATCACTGAGCTTATAAAAGCCTTGGGTACCAAGCAGCAAATGCAACTTATAATACATACTTTTTATTTGCCGCGGTTTTCAGCACTCCCATGACACCCTGAATAATGTCCCATAAAAGAACTTAAGTTAATTTTCACAACTTTTCCGTTTAACATTTTCACTAAAATCAGAAATAAAAAAGTTATGGTAAGGAGGGTCTAAATTTATAATCAATCATAATACATAGATCACAGAAGATCTAAAATAAAGCCTAAATATACATTTAAAAGTTAGTGAAAAAATGAATGTTACTGTCATGGCTCTATAAGTCTATTTTTAAAAGGGTTTATTGATAATGTCTTATTCTAAACAAGAAAAATTGTTTAGAATATTGTGCAAGAAAATCATGCACAGTAAAAAAAGACAAATGGTAAAATTACTAAATGGTAATCGTAATTTGCTGCAGTGTTATTTTTAACACGAACTGGGTAGTATAATAACTAAACCTTTAGAACTCATATTACACGAACGATTTACCCGCCAAGTTTGTAGAAGTACTCATAAATTGTAGTAAAATTTACAAAACCGTGTGTTAAAAATGAATGAATCCTCCAGAAATACGGAATAATTACACGGTGAACTATTACACATTACCTTGTAAAATCTACTGTGTTAAATTACTTTTAATGTAATGTAATAATACACCGATATGTCTAACACTGCCAAGTGTGGACTATATACACACTGATGAGTGTTGATTCAGTGTTAAAATCAGTCGGATTCTTTTACTGTGTGTTGTAGCTTAAAACTATAACAACTTTCATGTTTTTTTTTTTAATAAGAAATATGTAACACTCTGAATGTTGTAATTCATTGCTTTCGAGTAAATTTTTCAATAGCTGTAACAGTAAATTATGTCCTTCAGGATATCCATCAACTTCCTCATTCAAAACAACTTACAAGCTTTGCAATGGACCTTTCACGCGTATTTTCTATGCTATTTTTCCAATGTCACATTAGTAACATACAGTTTAAAGAAGCTTACTATTATTCAGTCTTAGACAGCATTTCCCAGACAATACACATACCTAATTAAATATATGATAATGAAAATGTCCTGTGCATGAATACTAAATATCTGAGAAATATTCAGAAGTTTATTAAGAAGTTTATAGAAGAAATAATTCAAATTTAAAACAAATATTTCCGTTAGGTACTGAGATTTGTGCCATATAAACTTACTGACGCAAGAAACTTTCTGCACTCCAAGATAGGCTTATCAAAAAACAAAAACCGTTGGCAGTTGAAAGTAAAATACAAGAGTGCTATAAATAATATAATTACTGGCTAGTGCAGCGATTTGCACGGAAAGTTTTAAGATTAATCTTCAGATAGACCCGAACCCTTTAAATTAAGAATTTAACCAAATCCCATTAATTTAATTTAAGTTCTTGTAGACGATACAACTTTGGCCGTCGTCCAAATAAAAATAATTCTGAGATGAAATGGCTTAAATTTTAAGCTGTAATTTACCGGATCTGTAATTCATAACGGAGAAGACGAGAGAGATATTATTTTTGTGAGAGAAAACTAGAAGTTGACTCCTGCGTTTTGAATTCACAACAATGGAATCATAATTATCAAATAATTATATAGTTGAGTTCCATATTCAGTATTTTGTCTCAGCCAAGATAATTATTTATGGTCTGCAATTGTTATGTTTTTAATTTGAATATACCTTAAAAATAAATTGTGTAATTAAAACACTATACTAAAGACTGGCTTCTCAATACTCGGTTATGTGTCGATATATTCACTTTGTAATATGGCTAGTTGACTGTAGGAGTTAGTTGAATGATTACCCATAATTCGCATGTTAACTGCTAGATCGCGAATTTATCTTATTATTTATAAGTCATAAATAAATACAAGGTCCAAATGTTTTTTTTTTTTTTTTCAGTTTGACGACTGTATAATATAAACGCATGTGTTTGGAAGTTGCAGGTATATGGAATGTAGACAGGCATACCACAGTCACACAACTGTCACTATTACATTTTTTTGAGTTAACTACTGTAGCCTAGGTGATGTAATTAATGATGTATTAAACATTTATATTCATCGTGTTTTTGTTGCTTGAACGCCGGGATTTCCATATTTCTATGGAGGTACTAGATATTTGTAAAACAAAGTGTAGTGACAGTTTCATCTATTTCAGGGTTCATATAAATCCGCTAGACAGAAGTGTGTCCGAGGCACTTAAGAAATATTGCAATTCAGGGACTGATAACTGGATACTGAACAAGTTAGGTGATACCCTGTCTATATATGACATCCCTGATGATATAAAAATTGTATTATTTCTTACTGCAACACCAAATTAACTAATAATACTAGTAATCCGTTCCAAAATTCGTCTTCATATACCTAACGAATATCAATCGCCAAACAATGAAAATCCATCTGCTATCGATGAAAACCTAAACATACCGACGTGACTCCAGTCAAGTGGATTTCAACTTAATAAAAATGCTTCTTCATCTTCAGAAATGTAAGACGAATCTGAGTGCTTTGTATGCGGAAAAACAGTATGGTAACAGTATGGTGGAATAAATTCCACCTCTCTAGGAAATGCGCATGTGGCAACAAGTGGGTACTTCACCAAAGAGACAGAAGAAATTCACCCAAGAATCTAATTTAATATTTTATGTTTATGTCAACCATGACTCACAAAAGGAATTGTAAGCCTATTTTTTTGCAAATCTTGTTTTTGCATATGAGAAACAAACTATAGTTAACTGAAGCAATTTTGTTAATATTTCTACCGTCGAAGTAACTATGTCAACTAACCCTAGTAGGTACTTCTAGTAGGATCAGGTCTTGAAGGAAATAAAGTAACCGACTCTCTAGCCAGGAAAGGTGCTTCTGGGTTCCTTGAATACTACCAAAGTAGCTCTCTTGACATGGGTTGAGGAGAAAATACTCCAATCTTGGAAAAAACAACCAGTATTAGTTATTTTCAATGCATTTATAACAATTCAGTCTAAAGCAAGAGTTAAATAACACTAAGAGTTAATCAGATTTCACCTGCCTATTCTAATTGGTCTATACATTGCCGCTTAAAATATCACCTGAATAAATTTGGACTTTGAGTGCCGCAGGTGCTTAGACGATTCACCACAGAAAACACCAGCATATATTTTATGTAACTGTATAGCTAGGGAAAGGGAAGTACTCAGTATTTTGCAAAGGGTCGACGAGATCATAAAAAGATCGAAACCGGTCTGCAGTTAGTAGTGACATCTTACGATGTGTGGTGCAAGTATTTCCTCATAGTTTTCGTTGCTATCCGAATCCTTGTATTTTGATTCTAAGTGTGTTAGACAAAAGGCGGCAAAATTTCTGCTTTGTAATTCAGCGCTCGGCGAGGCATATAACCAGGAGAATAGCTATTTTCGTTAATTTGTTTTAGTCCTTATTTAGATATGGCGCTTACAGATGATGGATATAAAGTAGATTCATACTATTCATAGTTATGTTATATACAAGGTGGCCCGTTTAACATGGGCCTATACCTTATCTCAGAAACTACAAGTGCCATCGAAAAAAAAAATTATATGAAATTGTTTTTTTCAAAGTTATCTTCAATTTATCAATATTTTCAAATTTATAACCTGTTGTTTATATACAGGGCGATGAACTAAAGTTCCTTTTTTTTAAATAGCACACCCTATATATTATTACATTTTCAGAAAGCCCTTCTAAAAACAAGTTCAATGATATATGACATGATGGGTCTGACGCTCACCGTTTCGGAGTTATTGAGAATTAGCCCATATTAAAATCGCGCTAGAAAAGTTAATAATTAAGTTTTTGAGCATTAACTTGCGCCAAAAGATTTCTAATTTTATTATGTAATTACTCAATATTCAGTTTATAAAAAAAAATTTACCGTGTTGCCACATTTCGAAAACCATAAATTCTCACGATTTTTTCAAATGGAACACCCTGTATATTGTTACATTTCTAGAAAGTCCTTCTATCGACAAATTCATGGATATATGATATGATGTGTTTGTATCCCATCGTTTCTGAATGATTATCATCAGAATATGGGATTTTAATACTGGCTATTTCCCGAAGATAATACTTCTTTTTAAGTAGCGTACCCTATATATTATTATATGTTCAGAAAGCCCTTCTAAAGACAAGTTCAATGATATATAATATGATAGGTCTGATGCTCACCGTTTCGGAGTTATTGGATATTATCTTCGGGAAATAGCCAATATTAAAATCCCATATTCTGAGGATAATCATTCAGAAACGATGGGATACAAACCCATCATATCATATATCTCTGAATTTGTCGATAGACGGGCTTTCTAGAAATGTAACAATATACAGGGTGTTCCATTTGAAAAAATCGTGAGAATTTATGGTTTTCGAAATGTGGCAACACGGTAATTTTTTTTATAAACTGAATATTGAGTAATTACATAATAAAGTCAATAAAATTAGAAATCTTTTGGCGCAAGTTAATGCTCAAAAACTTAATTATTAACTTTTCTAGCGCGATTTTAATATGGGCTATTTCCTGAAGATAATTCTCAATAACTCCGAAACGGTGGGCGTCAGACCCATCATGTCATATATCATTGAACTTGTCTTTAGAAGGGCTTTCTGAAAATGTAATAATATATAGGGTGTGCTATTTAAAAAAAAGGAACTTTAGTTCATCGCCCTGTATTTAAACAGGTTATAAATTTGAAAATATTAAAAAATTGAAGATAACTTTGAAAAAAACAATTTCATATAATTTTTTTTCCATGGGAGTTATAGTTTCTGAGATAAGGTATAGGCCCATATTAAACGGGCCACCTTGTACACCCATTAGGCCATATAGTCGAAGTGAAATATCCTGGTCTTTGGTTCATCTACTTTTGAACGTAACCTAAACTATAGTCACATTTATAGAACTGATATCCTATGTGGTTCTTTATTAAGAAAACAAGGAATAAGGTAGCATGTAAAAGTAGATACTAAGTTCAAATTTATAAGGCCTTCTTAATTCCTTCCCAAGACAATTAAATATTTGGCATTTTTTCACTTATAGCTGCTCTAAAAACGTTTTACAATGTTTTTGAGAGTAACGTTATCTTATAAAATTTGTTTCGGAAACTTTTCTGCAGCTTCTATGAAATACGGAATTGCTAGTTGGGAACCGTTTATGTATTAAAATTTGGATTGCATTAAATCATAAAGTGATGTTAATTTGAACTTTTGTGTCTCCTAGCCGTACAAATTAATTTTAGCTGTACCTTGTCTCATCTATGTTTTCTCTCACATGAAGTATCTCAGATGATAACTTTTCCCATAAAAGCTGGAGGTCTTTCAACATAACTGTACCTACATTTTATTAAGACTAATAACTTGCGGTTTACATATTAAATTTGGTCTCGAGTAGTAATAAATATTAACGAGGAAAGAAAATTAATGCAGATAATTTAATTTTATTATTTTTGTTTCCAAATTTGAGAAGCTCGGCTTTATAATGTCATTTTAGCGGCTAACTTTATGAACTATAATTTGTAACTACGTTTTTAATTTGAATATATTATGTAAATTATATTTTGTCATTTTACTACATATACAGGGTATGTCGAAGCGATAAAAACGTGTATACGGGGATTTATCGAAATTATCTATACTGAACAGCAAATGAAGTGCAACACCTATATTTAGGGTGAAATTACACTGCCAATATTTTTTGAATCGCTTAATATAATAAGATTATTTTTTTGTTTGATAGGTAAATAGGTTTTGATTTTGGGAATATTCAATTCATTTAATTAGAAACAATTGAAAAGATAATGTGGGGTTGTACCTTTTTGTCGCATTTTAAATATGTTTCTGGATTAGAATTAAAAAGCACAAGAACACCAATAAAAAATGCGCACGAAGTACCAAAACCATACTACGGACCTGAGCTCTACTCAGGTATAGGTATATGAAACCAGTAACAGACAGGCAGCATTTTCAATGAGTTGAACAGAGACATGTTCTATCAACTCCCGGCTGTTGGGGGGCGTTGTCACTTTTTTAAGAAAAGTCGCTCAGTTCGAGAAATGAGAAAATATAAAATTTGGTCAATAAAAAAACATTTTCCGAGAACCAACCTGGCCGCACGTCACTTGTTTGCACAATATAATATATGAGAATGTAGTACAACTATTATGGTATTAGTAGTATAAGTACAACACTAATTTTGGTGAGTGAGTGGTGTATATAAAAGCGTTCTGTGCGCCATTGTAAGATTCATATAATGAAATTATAATGTTCTTTAATGATAATGGTAAATATAAATAACATTTATATAGTGTAATGAGGTGGTATAGTATAACAATGCAGTGCGATGTTTGTTGATGTTTGCCGGTCAATATAGGTACTATAAAAACTTTTTTGACATACTGTAGAATAAGTCATCTCTAACAGTATTAGATGTGAAATTAAATCAACTATAACCGACATGGTTTCATATAATAACTATTCTGCGTAAAGTATATATCAGTGAAGTTAAAAATTCTGTGGATATGTGAAACAATTCGATTACAATTTTTAATTAAAATGTAAATGTAGCTTTCACTCGTCTCGATAGTTCCATAACAGGAATTAATTATACCTTTAGTGATTCCGATAGATTTTAATCCAGAATGCACGCATTTACTCATTATTGATAATTTATTAGTTGATTAAATTAATACGAAATCACCTGAATTTAGAGAATTAAATAACATTTTGATTAGTGAGTGAAAATGTAAATTATTTAAAACCTTTTATTAATAGACTATAATTTGTATTTAAAAATAAAAAAACAAAGGATAATGTAAAAATACTCGTCTACACAATCTCTTTTTTCGATTAACTGTTATTTTCGGATTCATATTGTAATATTTTTTGAATATACGGTCCTTTAGTAGTCAGTAGTAGATACATTTTTTTAAATCGCTCGGACTCGTTGATTTTCTTTTATTTTTGCACATATTTTACATATACTGAGTGAGTCTTTAACCTGAAACTTTCAAATATCTCTAAAAATAAATACTTTATGAAAAAATATCTATAACCAGAATTTAAACTCCCCCCTCACACCTACAGGAGGGGGGAGGTGGACTAATTTTAGTACTTTTACATTTCCCCCCCTAAATGATTAAATTTTGGTTATAGGTATTTTTTCGTAGAGACTCACGTACAGAAAAAACTCACCCGGTATTTAGTTTTTTAAGTGGTTAGTTTAGTGATAAAAACTCACCCGGTATTTAAATTTTACAGGGTGGCTCAATGAAGCTACGTCGATTTAAACTTTATTATTTTAAACAGAACAGGGTTTCTTTTGCAGCATATACTTCGTTCTCTAAAAGTTTCAGATAAAACAGGTACCTACCTACTAAAACTTTATTTTCTGTCAACACTGCCAGATTTTCTAATGCTGCCTACCAAATTTGTCACCAATTTTCCTATACAATTCCTATAGGTAATATTTTCATAGGGATACGTTGCTGGTGTAACAAAAGCCCACGATAAACGTCAAGTGGCCCTTTTGTCTGTAAGTTAAATATATTTCGAAGGCAACATCTGGCTCAAATAGATAGATTTTGTAGAACCATCTCTGGTCCTGTAGCAAAGATGTCATTTTGGGTCATAAATAGTATTGAGAATTGTTCGGGCTTAACAGAGTTAATAAAACATTTTATGGATGTCTAATTCCGTGCATCCCTGGACACGGAACAATGTTGAGGACACAAAGCGCCAATTGGGCGTAACTAATTAAAGCCAGTAAATTGTAATGAATTATGGTGGTACTTGGAAGTTCTTCGAAGTAAGATCTTTTGTATGTTCATATAGACAATAGTGCAAAGGCATAGGTCCTCCTGGTTTTTTTATGGGGTTTTCCAGGAATAATAACAGTAGAGTAAGTCGTAACCCCATCTCACTTTGAGACGAGGATAATATCTAAGGGTTTTAGGTCACTAGTTAGTAAACAGTATGTTGATTGGCCACCGTGACAGAAACAGGTCATGGTTCGCGGTACTAGACAGAGAGAAGAAACGTACTTTAACAACCAATGGGATTAGTGTATGTGAATTTCATAGCAAAGAAACTTTACTTGGAAAGTTTCGACGGAAGAAAAGTTAGTCTCTCGCGATACTACTTCGGAATAGGTGGTTGTTTGTATTTATTTGGGGCTTCTCCCCACAGTATGAGGGCACAACACCCAGGCTGGGTAAAGTACGTTTCTCGGGCTCGAAGTAGACGCCGTTAGTTGTTTTATATGGAGTCATTCAGTTTAGAGTTCATTAGTATTGTATTCAGTCGTTTTCTTAGGTCAAATATTATTTCAGTATTTTGCATTTTTATTTTGTTTACGTTTCTAAATTCTATTTATTTGTTATTAAAAACCCTTGCCTAAAAGTGCTGTGTTTTCGTGCAAATCCGCCCAACTACCCTCTCAGTGTTAGCATATAAGAAGTGTCCCAGGAATACGTCCCTACATCGAGATTCAGGATAAGATAACCCACGGTAAGTCAATACTCTTTTTATACGTCAATCACAGCATATCTCGAACCCCGCGACAGATAAATCGATTCAGTAGTAAAACTTTAGACTCCCTTTCGAGATAACTGAAGAATTAAGCAAGTTCCGCGAAGCCTGTAGAACACATCGACCAGCCTGTTACACTGGAAATTCCGTAAGACGAGGAACACTCGAATTAAAAAAAAATATTTTTGTTTATTTCCTTGATTAGGCCAATCACCGATGCCAGTAGTCCAGCAACCCCCAACTAGAATATGTTGAAGAACTCCCAGTTTGGAATAAGTTAAGGATATTTTACATCCTATAATCGCATACAAAAAGGACTCCGGTTCTATATCCTATCCGAGGGATAGTTCCCACGTCAATATCGCCTAAGTTTGTATAACTATTACTTGACATTAAACTATTACCTGCATCTATTACGAGTTCCTTTTTCGAGGACTCCTTTTTTGATCTATGCCTAAAAAAATGCATGCTTATCGAAAACCTCAATTCTTTTAAATATTACGTCCCTTCATTTAAACTGTGTGATTTCAAAACAGACATAAGTAGGTATATTATTGAAAGTTAAGATAAACATATTATGTTCTAATTTTATAACCTGAGTGATGTTATTCGTAACGTGACGTGACTTTAGAATCTGAGCACAAATTGATTACAATTCCGAATAAGTTTAAATGTAGTCAAACCAACTCTAAAAAGCTTCTTAAAAATAATATTTGTAATATCTCTTAAAATAAAAAAATAAGCAAGGAAAGGCGTTCAGAAAAGTTAAAGTGAATCGCAATATCGGTCAATTTCGTTTAACTTAACTAATCAACTAATCAAAACTTAACTAAGCCAAGAGAGGCAGTGGTAAAAGCTACAGATGCAGTTATCTCTCCTAGGTTATTATTTTCGATATTTTTCTAGAATAACTTAGCTTTGCTAAACGTAACTGACGTTTAATATGAAGGTATACTGGCATATTATGAAGTATGTGACACCATGTTGAAATAATAATACCACATACTTACCATAATGACAAAGGCAGTAAATATTAATGAGACAAAAACTTATAGACGACAAAGTTTGGTGTTGTTTATTAAACTTGAAGAGTTATAAGCCACTCGAGTTGAGGGCATTATGTTTCATCCTGGATAAATAACGAGAAAAGAAGGGTGGAATTTTGTGAAGAAATTTAGAAAGTCGTACAATATAAACAGCAGGCAGGCACAAAGTCGAGATGAGAGATATAAAAAGTGGTATTACGTAGAATTGAAGTAGATACCGCCAGAGTTATATTTGCTGGTTTCAGAAAACGCAATTTTGCACATGGCCTCGTTCCTTTGTACGCTGCATTGTCTCTTAGTGACCCTAACATACTCGTAAATATAAACTGCTGAATTGCCAGTAAGAGTAGAGAATTTAATTCTTTTTGGTCATTACGAGGACGTGGGTTGTAAGCCGGCAATTACATTATATAAAGATATATATCATAAAAAATATGTTATTTTAACGGACTCTTCACTGAGGCAGTATATAACATTAAGGGGGTATTATACAACTCTATTTTGGCCGGACAATAGATTGTAAAAATAAATCTGGTCACAAAACCGAAAATAAAATCGCAGCTGTACACTGTTCCGTGTTTCCCCATGGTTTACGGCAGCTTGGCGTTTTTAGAGGTTTAGTTACGTAATTGGAACAAATTTAGACAAATGTATTTGGTAGCTTAGTTATATGGAAAAATTACTACAACGTAGTTTTAACGAACAGATTATAATTTGAAAATATGTAGTAAACAAAAACTGCTTGAAAATGATGAACAATGTAACCATTATGCAAGTAAATTTGTTATGTTTAGCATACATTCCAATTCGCATATCCAAAATATATTATATATCTATACTAATATATGTACTATAATTATACAAAATAATAATTATGTAAAAAATCTAATAGATAAAATCATAAAACAACATGTACCTATAGAATATACAGGGTTATTCAGAACTTATCTCTAAAACTTTGAGGATATGTGCATCCTTAAATAAGAAATCGATATCACCAAAAAAATTTTAATAAAAGTATTAGGATTTCCCGTAAACAATGTTTAAAGTTATAACATTATAAAGGACTACGTAGATGGGCAACTGTACTTCAACATTTGATATACCTACCACATTCCTAAGAATGTGGTAAAAAAGTAAACACGTTTTTTGTACCTCGAACGACGACCGAGCGAATAGAACTTGAGCGGGGATAATATCTCTATTGTCTATTCAGTCTCATCAGTCTATGTGTGTACTCTCTGTGTACCGGTGTTTTATTTATCGTAGGAGTGCGGAGTTTTATTTATCATAGGAGTGTCAAACTGCAAAATTTTCAAAATGGCTCATGTGTACAGTAATGCTGAGTTAATGGACTGTTATCAGTGGATTATCAATTAAAAGTTAGGTTTTGTGAGTGGTTGTTGCAGCAATATGCTGAAAATCCCCAATTTACTTAATAATTTGCATTTACAAGATCAGCAACCAGGAGGAACATTCGGTTTAGTGCGGCAAAATTGGATAAGGCGTGCCCAAAATTGTGTACAAGTCGAGGAATATTATTTCGAAAAGCTTTTGTAACAAGGTATGTGCAAATTTTTTATATCTAAATTTCATGTTTCTAATACCTAGTAATCAAGTAGCGCAATTCTTCAAAATTAGTGTAACAAAATTTTATTCATTTTAAAGACACGTCACTTTGGTCAGATCTATCTATCTTTAAGTTTATTTTAAAGTAAAAACGCTGCAAATCTTTTTTGCGCCGGGTGTCGGGATACTCTCAGATCTTCCGAAGTTTTTTTCGTGCTAGCCAGTTTGCATTGTCAGTCCCAACGTCACTCCATTACAGTGGACCAGTATCCAGCGGCGTGCAAGGAAAAATTTTTAAATAGTTTTCAGAAGCCGCCAAAAAATTTTTTTCACTATCACATTTCTACATGTATGTTGAACATCCCCAAATTTTATTATGGATAAGTTCTGAATAACACTGTATGATAATTCAATAACTAAAACACATAATAATGATAACACAGCCCTTTACCTTATTAAACTATCTGGAAAAATCAAAAGTATATACTCTAAACATAATAATATTAAGATATGCCACCACCATGAAAGAGTTTTTTTCCCTTTAAAATGTAAAATTTCACAAAAGAAGAAAACTAACGCAATCTACTAATGCTGTGTAATAATTGGAACTATCACGATATCTAGAAAATACCTTAAAATGCCAATAAATATAACAGTAACAGCAACTAAACTACTCTTAGCCGATGCCCAAGAAAATAACCCCACTCCACACAAATTGAAAGAAATGGTCTCTACAAGGAATATTTCGTCCGTCGCGGAAACTGGCTTCACCACAAGCGAATTTTGGGATGGGATTTTATAGAGATTTAACGGCTATTTTTAGGCTATTTTGGTACCCTATTATACATTTTTCCGCTCGTCGCATATTTTTATGCATCAGATTTAACTACTATTTAAAGGCTCTAGAACCTGCCATATTACAACTAAATCGACCCATACATTTTTCCGCTCACTTCCAAAAGGGTTAGTTCATGGAGGCGCTAGCTTCCATCTGAAATTAACATCCCCAACTATTTGAAGCTGCACAATAGGCCATATTCCTGCAAATAGGTCAATGTTTTCGACTAATTAAAACCTTGCCTTATTTTGAAAAAGTTTTTGAACGAGCAGTTTATCATCAGATAAATGATTATTTAACAACAACTATCACGATATCTAGAAAATTGCTTAAAAAGCCATAACCACACTTGTAAAACATGGTTCGCGCAAATTTTCGGGCATATTTTTATGCATCAGATTTAACTGGTATTTAAAGGCTCTAGAGCCGCCCATATTACAACTGAATCAGACCACCCCACCCAGAGATTGGGAGACCCCCCTCACATTGTACAATTTATAGGTTTTCACAAAAATTCGAACATTGAGAAGGGACCTCATGCAGAATTCACGGCTATTTTTAAGTTTTTTTGGTACCCTATTATAAATTTTTCCGCTTACCTCCAAAAGGGACGGGAAGCGCTAGCTTCCGTCTGAAATTAACACCGCCAACTATTTGAAGCTGCACAATAGACCATATTCCTGCAAATAGGTCATATTCCTGCGAATACGTCATATTCCTGCAAATAAGTCAATGTTTCATTCAACTTCATTCTCCCCTCGCTACAATTATCCACCAAAAGTAAAAATTAGAACTGCACTACTCGTAAGGTATATGAAATAATTCTTAATAACATAAAATTAACACACGTTTCTCTCACGAATACATTGATATTGGTTTTAATGGGTTTACCTCTAATAATAAGGTATATCAGGAATCATGCTGCAAGGTCAAATGTATCGCATGCAATAACTTCCTTGCTTACACAAAGTAGTAATTTCAATAATGCATTATTCTGGTGGCACATTATTTAGGACATAATCTTCTGTATTATTAAAGACAGGTCACATTTTATATAAATCTTGTCAGAATGTGGCAAATCTGTATTCGACAAACAAACTATATATTTATTATCATCCAGTAATAACTTCCATTTTGAAATTATAAGTTGTAGAGCAGTTTCACAAGAATGGAACCCGATTGATATTCCAAAAGCAAATTATTTGTTGTTAAATAATCATTTAGCTGATGATAAACTATCAGTTCAAGAAGTTTTTCAAAATAAAGCAAGATTTTAATTGGTCAAAAACTTTCAGCTGCATTAAAATTATATTGTTAACTTTACATATGTATATTGACATTGAGATATTTTAGTTTGTAAGCAACTGTTCCCAATTCATTTATTATTAACTATTTACTTGTGACAGTTAGTACGTACATCTACAGTGAGCGTTCATATACAATCCTTAGTATCTCAATAAGACACTGAATCTATGTTAACTATCTGTCTGTTCGCTTGTATTGACTATAATTTAAAAGCGTTTGTTAACATTTCTTAAAAAAGTAACAAATATAACATAACCGCAAATAAGTATTTGAAAACCCCGTAAAGGTAAATTTTTATAAAATGAACTAACATAGTTATGATGTGGACGGAAGAGTTCCAATTAAAATCTGAACCACGCCGCATGTGCTGACATCGTCAGTATCTACTTGTCCCCATTTCGGACGGTTCTGCCAAAAGGCCATTTGATAAAATCGAACTGGACGAGTATAATGGTTTGTCCACTTTATCCATGAATCGCTCGATCGGACATTCCCCTAAACATTTTAATACTTCGGAAGCACTTTTCCACTCGTCTACAGAAATTTCTGGAGTCATATCCTGCCCGTCATAAATATTATGGATACGGAGAGAACAAAATTTTATATGTGAGTAAAAATAACACAAGCTAATTTTAAATTTATGTATGGAGGATTATTACGGCGAGTACATCACAATATTTTCTATTTTATGCGTCTATTGATACAAATAAAATAATAAAGAGTTGCAAGATAAATAAAACAAATGACAAAACACCTTTCTTGGTAGAACATAAATGTCCTACTACTACTAAGGCCAGTTTGCTCTTATAATGGATGGATACTCACGCTTTGTAAGTATTGGGATTGACCATCAATCCAGACCAGACCATATATTTGGAATCAGAAAAAATATCTATCAAAAAATTGTAAAGTATATGGGGGCCTCATTGAAAAAAACTGAGGTTATTTTATACTTTTACACTGGATTTTACACTCCGTTTAAAAGGGGGACAATGAACACAGTGTATCATGAAGATACACAGTGGTCATCAAGAAGCTTACGATGATATTCGACGTTATTGTAGCATACTCGTATACATTATTCTGCATTTGATTCGATATATTTTCATTATATGGTGTCTCTCAGTCGAATGATGAGCCATACTTTAAAGGTAATATGTATAAAAAAAGAAAAAACTAGACCGATATTCCATTATTAAGGGACATGGGGACAGGGGAATGAAAATTGTTTTATGTAAGAGTTCTAGATTTGAAGTACAGTGACGAACAATAATATGTTTGGTGTCTGATATTATAAGGCATTGAAAGGTTTTCCGGCAAATAATTATTTAGTATTGCTACAAAATCACCGATGCATCACACATGCACCGGTGTCCGAGTGTGGCGTTGCCAAATCTACATTTCCTCCGGCCTTAGGGAAATTCTGCACAATCTGGCAACGCCGCATCTGGGGTGCCTGGGACAACCCCCCAAGGGCGAAGTCTCAACCCTTTAGGCCTTCAAATAAGGGATATAGGCCCTTTTGTCCACATTTCGTGGATGACACCAGCAGTGCTTTCGTATACCCCTAGTATAACTTGGCTGTCGATTATTTATTGAACTTCCCTGGTATGTGGATTATTCGTAAGTATTCGATGGAAATTTCTACGAGGATCTAGAATTCTAGTTTACCTATATAAAGGCCGCGACGTGCCGGCGAGTAAGTCTGTCTTAATCAGCCAGTGATCAAGAGCAAATAAGCAATACTTAAGAGTCCATTCACTAGGTCGAAATAAGCCCTAAATCGGCGTTCGTCTCGTGTCTAATTATAAAAAAACTATAAAAGATAGCGACTTTTAGTAAAAAGAATTGAAAGATAAGACTTTAATCTAAGTCCCTATAGTAGTAATTTTTGGTATTTCTTTTTATTTTTAAAATTCCAGGCAAACAATCTTGTACTAAAATAGCGTATTTTCAAAAATTATTTTCTCTAAAATACATGTATTAAGCAAAAATTTGCTACTATAGGGATCTACTTTATCTTTTGATCTTTCCGGTAATATATAACATTAAAAAGAAATTTTGTTGCAATTATAAGACAAATCCGGTATCCTTGCAATAAGGGCTAACTTTATTTCCATGTGCCTTTTTACTTCGGCTTTACGTGCACCTCCGAAATCTTAATAATTCGATAGTTGGAATATATAAGTCTCCAACATTCATGCCTGTCAAATCTACAGAGAATGGACCCTTAAGTGAACTAAGTGGAGTTTTCGAAATGTTTTCGCCATTTTTTTAAATTAGATTTTGTACAAGAAGTGTTGCATTGTGTCTGAAGTGTCAAATAAAGATTTATTTGTTGTTGTTAAAAATCTCATTTATCTTTAGAACCCCGGAAGGAGTAACAGTATTATACCTTGATTACGTTCCAGGGAAAAAAGTGATACTACAGTTCTACATTCCTGCGACAAAAAAATGCAGGAATAGGATAAGGGAGAAATGTAGAAGAGTAAGGAGAAAGCTTCTATAAGTATCAGATATCTCTGAAAAACCAATTAAAAACACATACAAAAGCAAAACACTTACTAATTAAAATAATTCTGATAGAAATAGTATAAACTAAATACAAATCTCGATAGTGTCAGTACTAATTTTTAGCACGCCATAGTATACGCACATATTACGCACATGTATTTCAGTTTTTCTTTTTGCTTGATTGGCACTGGTATATTCTATTGGATTAGATTCTGGATATATTAAAAATTATTCTTTTACTAAGTCACAAAGTGGTATTATTCATTGGATAACTTTGTACTTGTTGACTAATTGTTGTTAGCAGAATCATATTTATCAAATCATTGATAAAAAGATTTACTACACATAATCTATTTAATGATTATTAATGCATAGTCCATTTTGTTTCTTTGTTTTACAAAATGATATGGAGCGCGGGATTAAGGATGTTTGGAGTTTAAGGCTATTTGATATTGCAGAGCTAACTAAACTACCTAAATATGGAATGGGGATATGGAATTTATAGTTAGTTGTATCCTTGTGGGATATCAAACTATTGATACCGTATAATACTTCAAATTGTTGAAACAGTTTGAAATAGAATTTAATTTATTAATCACCGTACCGTACCACACATTATATCAAGGTGAAAAGCATACGAATAAACACAAATAAGTAATTTAAAAGCTTAGGTACTATAGAAATAAAACTGTCACCTATTACCACTAACCACAAGTCCGGCGCGTAACAAGGGAAAGATAACTAGAGTACCATATTTACAATTTTAGGTTTTACTGTAAATAGAAAAACAGAACTCGAGAAATGTATAAGTATATTTAAATGAAAATGAAAAAAATAACACAAATAGTCGTTAGTAAAACAATTTTCTGTATGAATATATAATATCCTACAGTCTGTCCATAAAGTAACCCCCCCCTGCTAACTTTTGAACGAATCGAGATAGAGAGTTTTAACAAAATACAGGGTGAATCATGTAAACTGAAGTTCATTCTGACGATAAATTCGATTCTTCAAATTCAAAGATGGCGCCACGGGCGCTGTCAACTCAATTTTTTTAAATGGCAAAGTGTGCCGTGTTGCACCTCGTTTAAAAGATAATTCAATTCTCTACTTTCCCGTTTTTGAAAAATGACAATCGAGTTAGCCGTTCTCTTGTTACAAGCGTTTCTGTTTCTAATCTGATCCATGTTAATTAATATTTTAATACAACAAATTATGAACAAATATTTATTAAAACTAAAAATAAAAGAATTAAAAAGTTGTTCAAAATGTTGTCCATTGACTTCTTGGCATATAAAAAGTCTACTTTGAAATTCTTGCCTGATATATCCTAAAATTTCAGCAGGGATATTTCTACACATATATGTTAGACGTAGCTGTAGTTCGTCGATATTTACTGGAGGAGTTCTGTAGACTTTTGACTGGGGACGAATATCCCCATAAGAAAAAATCAAGAGGGGTTAAGTCCGGGGAACGAGCCGGCCATTCTATCGGGCCCCTTCTGCTAATCCATCTGCCCGGGAAATGGTTATTTAAAAAATCGGTAACAGGTCTATAGAAATGAGGCGGAGCCCCATCTTGTTGAAATACAATACCTACTTTGAATGTCATTGCCTGCTATTCTTTGGAAAAATTTCCACCCGCAGCATTCTTAAGTACCGCTCTCCTCTTAAATTTTCTCTTAAATCTATCAAATCTATCAAATCGAATAACTTAAAAAAATGAGAAAAAAACCTGTAGAAACTTTCAAACACCTTAAATTGAACGCTAAACTACTTTCTCGAAGCTTATTGGCGTTTCAGTGACAGTGGCAAGCAAAGGCAAGGAGACTTGATAAAAGCAAAATTTTTAAATATCGGTAATACAAACACTTTTAACTAGAGAACGCATAACTCGATTGTCATTTTTCAAAAACGAGGTGCAACACGGTACACTTTGCCATTTAAAAAAATTGAGTTGACAGCGCCTGTGGCGCCATCTTTGAATTTGAAGAATTTAATTTATCGTCAGAATCAACTTCATTTTACATGATTCACCCTGTATTTTGTTAAAACTCTCTATCTCGATTCGTTCAAAAGTTAGCAGGGGGGGGTTACTTTATGGACAGACTGTATATTTTTCCTGGACTTTTTATTATTTTCTCATTATTCACTTACTACTCCATTGGTACGGATGTACAAATGATTTAACCGCATGGGACGGATTAAGCACATCACAAAGCTAAATATTTGCTCGACAAAATAAAAAATATTTTTCCAGGATTAAAATTTTTCCCCATTATACTGTTACCACGCCACTAGTACGGACCTGCAAATAATTTGACCGTATGGGACAGCTTACATACATCTCGGCGTATAACTGGATGGCTAAAAATTAACTCGCTAACTAAATGTATGTTTTTCCTATGATTTTAAAATTCCTAAAATGCTAAGAGTTGAGAAGTTGTTGTCCACGTAAATTTATCGTGATTTTTGTTATAAGTTATAGCTTTCTCAAATATCTACAATGCCACTGGTACGGATTCATAACATGACTCATATGGATTATCTTAAACATACATACTTACCCTGCATCTAAAGATTCTTTCCTTTTTTGAATAACTACGTCACTGGATAGAGACAGTGAGATGACAGTAACATAGATAGCTTACGCCTTTATCGAAGTGGTAGATTCCCAAATCGTTCTGGAGAAACCGTTGTTGAAAAAAGCTATTGCTGGAAAAACTGTTGCTAACTTCACACCGGTATTTGAATGTATATACTCGGGGGCCCTAAGCTGATTAACCCCTTTTAAATTTGTTAATCCCGCCCTGACCGCACGTCATAGAACTAATTAATTATTTCTATAATAAGCATTGTAGGAAATTTTTTGCACATACTCCTTGCATATTAATTATTTCTTGTTCTCCTGGGAACTCTCCGAGCAGTTATTTATATAATTAAGTTTATAATGAAGCTTTCTAGTTGTTGAACTTGAGGGTCGTCCTGCAAACTGAAACTAATTGTTATATTTTCGTTCACTGCGTAGGATACCTACGTCCTTTATTTTCATCGACTAACAGAGTTCCTAATACACCTAATCATTGTTTGACGCCCTTTATTGTAGCGAGTAAAAAGGAGTATTAGCTGAATATATTTACGGTGGCCCTTATGTGTTTATTTATAATCATGAAAATTTTAATTAGTTAGAAATATTGAATGAACGTATAAAATACATATAAAAACAGAAGAATCTGGGTAACATGTCAAGGCCACTACTATTTTTATATGGAACTCTTTTTCGTAAAAGATTATATTTGGCCGAAACGAGATTGAAAAATACAAGCTTATCTGTTACTAATTGAGAAAATGACATGAAACAAAATCTAGTCTCCTCTTCGGTTACAGAAAAGAAAAATATGAAATATAAATAGTTGACGTGTTCACTTATTATAATGTTCACCTTTTTCATAGTTGAACCTGAAGCTGAAGCTAGTAACTTTGAAACTAGCGGTCATAAATAAAAATATAATTTTGTATAAATTCAATTTTACTCACATATCATCAAAGATTCAATGGGTACATAATACATATAATTAAAAAAAAGTAGGCAAAGTAGTTATAAATATATTTTCTCTATAACAGTCTAGTAATTATGTTTGGGAATTTATAATCCGGAAATTAGATTATTCATATTTCAGAACCTATTTTCTGGCATGCACAAATTTTCCAACATAAATTTTGAATTTCTTTGATTTGAACAAGGTAACAAGAAATTCGTATTTCAGTGTTTATTTTCTATTATGTTCCTGTGGTAGGTATCACTGTGAATTTAAAGTTATTTACCTAATTCGCATATCAGTTATATTTCATAAGGTCCTGAAGGAGCCCTACAAAGTGGTTAGATTTGATTGCTAAAAGACAGTCGAAGGACCCTCAACCAATTTGTGGGAGTTCCAACTGCATGCTGAGGACGAGGGTAAAGGATAATTTTATTTGCGCCAGAATGAGATAGAGAAAGCGTTTTTCACTTTCAGGGGCAATATACCGCTATAGGGATAAGGCTAAGGCTACCGCTATAGGATAGAAGAACCGCTAGTTCTAGCTTCAACGGCTACTACTGCTTCTACTCACTGTACGCCAGTTTTTATATTATAAAATAATAATAAAGCATTTTCTAAGACCCGTGTTACGAAAACAATTAGATATTTATTTTAAAATCTACCTCTTCATTAGTTTACAAGACGAATCTTCAATTTAATACGGGGAAAAAACCAAAAGTACTTTTTGTTGAATAACAATGTCGTAATTACATATATAGATATTGATTTATCTTTTGTTAAATAAACTTTCGATACTTAGTAATAAATAAATAGGATTGTATTAAAACAAAATAATTTCAGAACGCTCAAACAATTAACTACAGTAAAACTTTTAACTTAAATTACCAACTGTAAATTCATCGAGAACGTAAATTTGCATTAGCTTAAGATTAATTATTTAATATTAGAAAAATGGAATTATTTTGAGATTGTATTTTAAAAATAATCTAAAATGCGGTGGCAACTCAAAGGCATTATATAAACTTATATATTAATGCAATTTACACTCTGGTAATTAGAAATATGCATTGCTGTTAAAGAAATCGGATTCAAATAGCTACATCAACTTTGAGCTATTTCTATGGCACTGAACTATCGACGTATTTTTTCAAATGTTATTACGTACCAGCTTTACAACTTGCTGATGCTCACGAAGAAAACATACTTGTTTGTAATATATTCATTAACAGACTTGATCAACGCGATGAAGTATTTATTAATTTTCTCGATTTTTCACTAATTAAAATTACTGCAAGAAAATTACTATAAGGAAAGTGATGTGATATTATTAATAACAAAGTCTTTACGCAGGTACTCACGTACAGTGTACTTTAATTGGAAACGCTTTATATTAATTGTAAGATTGCCAGCTAATATTTGAGCTGATAATAATATAGGACATTTTGAAAAACCCTTCACGTAATACAAGACAACATCTCGATTACCTACCTTACTACCAATTGTAAAGAGTGGGTATGTAGAAACGGTTAACATTATTTGTTAACATAAATATCAGTTACTTATTGGTGTGTTATGTTGGTAGATTACCAACATAGATTTTTAGAATCATTTTATTTCCAACATATTTCTATGGGTACCTATAGTTCTGAAAAATAACATTTGAAATGTAAAGTTGAAACATAAATGATTTAATATAGATTGTGAAAGTCTTTTCCATTTCAAAAAGTTAAGTGTTACTTCCATACATTTTAAACAAAAAAAAAAAAAAAATGATATTGAAATGATATGATAAATGAAAATGAGATTTTATATGATCTTGATACTTGACTTTGGGTTGTCTCTGTACTGAGTATTGTATTATTACTGTAAATTTATTTGTGCTTCCAACAGAAACATAAAATAATACGAGGAATTAATACTTTCATAATGAAAAAAATATATTTAATTTATTATTATTTGAGTATCATAAAGTATTATTCAGTCATGACTTCCTTTATCAATGCAGGAAGACTATCCAAATAAATTATATTCTGAGACCAATACCCATAAAAAATTATGTAATATTATCAAGATAATTTCATTTTCTGTAAGCACATGGAAAATATGTGCATAATTGTTAAAAACTTAAAAAATTCTCTCTTAAAAATACATAATGTGAAGGAAGTAGGGAATATTTTATGAGTTTCAGTACCATTATTTTTTATTTTTGACAGTTGAATGTAAAAATTTTTAGTTTTAAAAATTTTCGTCAAGAGTAATATATAGGTACGTATATGATTAATGAAAATGGTTTTCTATCAAATTAAAAATCATCAGAACATTACATGCAAATAATACATACAAAGAACATAAGTCGTAATGTAACTTAATTATTTCAAATTAGTTAATATTTATTGGACAATATTCAGTTTGTAATATTTAATAAAGGGCCATTCTTCAAAATTATCTGGGAGAAATTAAAAGACTGGCGACTTGTATTTGTGGTTGAAGATGAGCACGGTCCTTCACTGTCGAAAAGAATTTGTTCAGCAACTTTTTTTCTTGTTATTCATAGATTGGTACACATAATTTAAAATATTGGCTATTACTTTCGGTACCTTCCCAATTATATTTTTACCGACAGGCTGAGAGGCACATTCGTTATTCTTATATGATGATGACAAAAAACGACTATGTTTAGTATCAGGTTTTCGAATGGACATATTATATTTTCTGCAACGTGGAACGAAATCAGTCGGACTACTTTCGTTCGTTACAATTGTAAAAACTCGGTCGATATTCGTTTTAGTGTCTTTTAATGTAACTAAAATGGCAGATCCCATATTTGGAACATCGTGTGTTGATACATTTTGGACAAGCCCCAGCTATTAAGAAAATCAGCAAAACTTTTGACATTAAGCATCATCTCCAGCTTCCCTTAAAAATTTTTAAATTTCTTCACGAGTCAGTACATTTGATTCCCGAGACTGGTATAAATATTTTTGCCTTTTAAGAGACGCAATTAGTTTGAAATATTTATCAATACTAATCTTACGTTTAACTGTCATCGTCCTTTTCAACATAGAATAATACGACCAAATTGTGGATGCCTTGTACCTCTTACACAAATCGTTAAAATAAAGCAGGAAAACGTTTTCCGTATAATCAGCTACCTCATTGCTTATTACACCATTTTACAAAATCTTCATATGTTTTTTCATATATTCTATGGGATTTTGCAGGCATTAAATTTGATAGTGTCTCAGCTGATTCTTCATCTATATCTATTGGATTAGATAATACTTTTTTTTGAGGTACATCAACCATTTCTTGCTTATAATATTAAATTTTTATCATATCAGCAACTTTGTGACAATTACATACAAATCTACCTATATGATGGTACCTACTTGAATAAGGGTTACTTTTTATAATAAGGATTGTGCCCGTTCGTGAGTATTGCTTTGCATGCGTGAAACATATCTCATGTCGGGACTAAAACACTAACTTTAGTCCCTTGGTGCATAAATAACTATTGAATGCGAGTAACATGTCACATGAAGATGTAACCATTATATGACTAAAAGTTGACATCAAGAGCCTGGGTTTTTATTAAACTTCCTCGGCGTAAATTCCGTCGATTGACGTACATGGTAAATGTGAAGCCACTATCGTCATTATCAAGGTATATTAAAAATGTACCTAATGTCTAAATATAAAAATACTGCAGTTTTAATCAATAGTTTCCATTATGTATGTAACTCTAGAGTCTTTATGTGTGCCCAGAATACCATGCACGTCTATACAACATTTCAATTTAGTACGTACACCTAATAGTTCACATCAAAGTAATCAGAAATCCACGTAAATGAAACCAGTAACATTCACAGAATGTTATGTTGAACAAAAAAGCTTACTATTGGACACCATCCTAGCTCTGTAAAGGAGACATTAACGTATATTAAAATATATGCTTACTATTATTAAGTGTTAATCTGAGTGTAAAGCTTTCTGAAAATATTAATCGAGTGGCTGTATCCAGTTTCAATCTGCATTTTATCGGATTACATTGGATTTTAGGTTGTAATGAGTGAGAGTAAAAAGTATTTGCGTTATGTGCACCTGAAAAAAGTTAGCCAATCGTCAACATATTGACCGTGCTCTGGGAGCGGTGAATTGGTCAACGGAAGAGTTAGGTTACGTTTTAATTATATTTTGTTTGGATGGCAAAGGCAGATGGGGTCTTCGTCTTCATTTGGGAATTCTTGCGTTAAAAGTTATGATAAATAATTATACATACTACTTTTCTGTATTGCCCAAGGACTAGGTGATATAATCTAAGTATCTGATCGACAACCTGCTTATTCGTCAGTATAATTTCACTGATAACTATTAAATTTAAGTTCAGATTACAAGAAATTATTATTCCGTTAGACGTATCCAATATATTACTATAATATACAAAAACTACCGCCTCTTTATTTATTTATTGACTGGAGAGTAGAGTAACAGTTAAGTGCGGACTATGTATTTAAGGTTCATTTTTAAATCAATTCCAATAAAAACAATCCATTATTCATCCTGATTAACCAGTTAGTCCTTTATTACACATTTTTCAGGTTTATTAATATTTCAGTTAACCGAAATCCTGGTTGGTCTCGGATACTATTATAAAGTAGCCTTAGTAAATATACTCTAAGGGAACCTCAATTCTTTATTAGCGGCTCACATTTACGAAGCAAATAATCCAAACGTACAAAGATTTTCTCTTGGTAATGAATATAAGATAAATATTTAGGAAATAAAATATATCATAAATAATAAAACATATATAATATCATATATATATATATATATATATATATATATATATATATATATATATATATATATATATATATATATATATATATATATATAATATAATAAACGATTCATATCGACCGCGTTTCGGTGACCTTAAACTACAACGGGAGGTTGGGGTAGCTCCCTCGCATGCTGAACTATATTAAACGAAACCGTTGCGCTTTATTACGCCGATTAGGTTATCTGTATGCATACCTACACCGAGCCCCTATGCTCCGCGCTATATTGAAATAACAAATCACCGCAAATAGGTTAAGGGTATCGAAAGGGATATCTAAAGGATACTTTCCGGCTTATTTTCATATAATTTGTATACGAGCCGCTATCCTTTTTGTAACCTTCACCGTTTAAGATTGCTACCTCAAATTAATCGAGGGTGGGGTAGATTTAATAGTTTTGGCCGTTTATAAGCGTGGCAGGTGTGTGGAACACGTAGGGAAAATTTTAATAATGATTTTGGGAATTGAAAATCCGAAATTTATACAAATTTGCCCACAAGATAAATATCAGGTATAATGTTGCAATAGCCATCTCAATATATATGCTCTAAAGCATATTTATATACTTGGTAAATATTGATTAATATCAATTGATTTGTATTTGATGTACCATTATAAAATCATTGTATACTATATGTGACAGTTAACCTTTTTTAACCAAAATAATTCCAAGGTCGTTTCACTTCCAGTTGTATTGAAGTCAGCTGTCAACTTCCTCATTTTTAATGGAACAATTGTTATTGCATTTTTGAATTATACTCGTTAATTTAATGATAGTTTCAAAGGATTTTCTATACCTAAATGTAACCTTTTCCAAGATATTTTGATTTCTATATGGAAAAAATTGCAGATTTGAAATACTCTATCCACTTATAAGGTTACACAATTCCTTACAGGGTGCTCAGAATTTAGTACCCATTTTGGTTAACTTCAAAGACTAAAACCAGAACATAATTAAAATAAAACTAACAATCTTAAACAAATAAAACTTACACTAGGTCAGATATTACGAGATTATAGCATTAATACAAATATTAAATTATATATAGCTTCTGCCTGTAAACGTTATAAGCCGATTTCGACTCCAATGCACTCACAGAAAGGTTTAATTCGAAGAAGTTCATCAAAATTTCCTCGATGAAATGAGCATTTTAAGTGATATATAGCGATTATATATGTTAAACTTTTTTTTTATAAACGTCTACAATTTGTTTTGTGGAAACTAATAATCTCTTTAATATTACTCACTTTGTTATTCATCTGTATTTATTTTAATTATGAAATATTGAAATAATTGATTTATATTTGTTAGGCCGGATTTCATAAGGCAAGATAAAGGAAATTTAGCTGAGGTTACTTTGAAATAGGTATCTTGGATATTCAGACACTTGTAGCCAAGGTAATAAAAAGCAACTTTAGCTAAAGTTTCGTTAAATTTGATTATGACATCACATATCTAGTAATATCATCCAAAACCTGGGGAAATACTTGAATTCTTCTTTTATCCCCGTTTCGAATCTGTTGATGAAGAGATTGGCAATGAATGATGACAAAGAGTTACCCATTGTTGCCCGTTATGTTGTTCGAAAAAATTACCATTGAATCGAAAGCAATTTTGTTTCATGCAAAGTTTAGTGAGTTAAAGGTATATTCTTTTACCAAATTTTGACTGAGATTGTTTGATTCGAGTAGATCCCTAAGGTAGTTCAAGATCTGTATAGGAATACTTGGAAATAATGAACAAACGTCAAAGGAGATCAAAACTTCACCTTCTTGCAACTGGATATTTTTTACCTTATTAATAGAATCATTGGAATTAATCACAAAAAAACTAGGCGGTGCAATGGGTAAATCTTCGAACTTCTCTCTTAACCATTGTCATAGGTGATAAGTCGGCGATGCAACTGATGAAACAATACGTTGCACCGACTTTCCTGGTTTATGAACCTACAATCAAGCAGCAGTACAATCCAGGTACACCTGTGTTAGATACATGTAACCTCCTATTTAACATATATGAAATAAAAAATCATAAGTTGTGACACATTTTCATTCTGTGATTGTTCTGAGATGCACCATGTGCTGTTTTTTTTTTGTATTAATCGTATCTTAATTCAATTTAAAAAGTACCTAAAAATTTTGAACATATTACCTACTAACTTTAGACATTTTGCCGGATGCGCCAGTGCTTTATTTTAATGTCTTTTTATACCGGGTTTCCCATTTCATTTGACTAATGGCAATTAACATGGGCTATTACATTTCATTGAATTTTATATTCCCAAGGCACAATATGAAAAATATTGCTAACGGAATCGATAGTACTGACTGTCAAACACGTCTGATTACCAAAATACTAAAGCGAAATGCTTTTTTAAATAAAATATCAATAAAAATTCGTTTTAAGTTAATAGGTGTAGTTTACATAACCGTTTTAGAAACATTGTCAAACGTCATCCGGTGGACTAGTTCGTTGAGCGGCTGGGTTTCAAACTGAACCGCAAAATTTTGCAGGTTCAAATCCCGCCAGAGACCACTTTTTTTTTTTTACTTTTTCATTAATTACAAATTATTAGTGTTTACTTATTCGAATAAATATGGTTCATTGTCAGTACCTAGTTATTATTTTTGAAAGTCACAATATTTGCTTATCAAAAAAATAAATAAAACATGTTTTAATTGGTTCGTTTCCTTTATCTTTAGCTAAAGCTACCATCTTATAAAATAAGTAATCAACAAGCAACATATTTTTTATTTATTACATGCACTGTGCTTTTACTAATAGTGTACCTATCTCTGCTAATAGTTAGTACACATTATACCTCAATATGGATTTAGGAGTTTTTTTTAAAATATGATGAGTTTTTTTAAAATATATTCTTATTTTAAAAAACTCATAATTTTAGAATTATAGTTTTTTATTTAAAAAAAAACCTATTACTAATTCACGACAGTTCCTCTGTAATACTGTTTAACTCAATATCCAGATTGAGGTATAATATGTATAGTAACTATTAGCAGAGATAAGTACGCTATTAGTAAAAGCACAGTGCATGTAATAAATAAAAAATATGTAGCTTGTTGATTACTTATTTTATAAGATGGTAGCTTTAGCTAAAGATAAAGGAAACGAACCAATTAAAACATGTTGTTTTTTTTTGATAAGCAAATATTGTGACTTTCAAAAATAATAACTAGGTACTGACAATGTCACTAATAATTTGTAATTAATGAAAAAGTAAAAAAAAAAGTTGTCTCTGGCGGGATTTGAACATGCAAAATTTTGCGGTTCAGTTTGAAACTCAGCCGCTCAACCAACTAGTCCACCGGATGACGTGTAACAGTGTTTCTAAAACGGTTATGTAAACTACACCTATTAACTTAAAAAGAATTTTTATTGATATTTTATTTAAAAAAGCATTTCGCTTTAGTATTTTGGTAATCAGACGTGTTTGACAGTCAGTACTTTCGATTCCCTTAGCAATATTTTCATATTGTGCCTTGGGAATATAAAATTCAATGAAATGTAATAGCCCATGTTAATTGCCATTAGTCAAATGAAATGGGAAACCCGGTATATGATAATTATAAATATATTGGAATTAAGTAAATTTTGAGTACCTACTTTTTTACTTACAGACACGAAAGATACATTATTTATTAATAATTGACAGTTTTTAATTAAAACATGGCATAAAGTTTTAATTAGTTTTTAGTAGTATGTATCACAATAACTAATAAAGTTAATCGTAGGTATTGTAAAGAAAACATATCGCATTTCCTTTTTTAATTGGTAACATAATATATTTATAATAGAGAACAGCTGAATATCAGGGGTTGTGGTTCTATCAACTTTTCAAGCTCAGAGTAAAGCTAACTTTTTTATCGGATAAGACACATTATAATAAAGAAAAATGAGCAGTTAGTAAAACTACAGTAACTTAATGAATTATATTGTATTATTGTTTCATATTTCTAGAACCTATTTAATTTAAAATCGTCAAAACTTTACAACTAACTATTTACCTTCTGATTAAAAATCTTTATGATATTTGGATAACTAGTTGGATAATAGTGCTATTCACTAGTGCTATTATATCGATATATTCTGAATTATATCAGGATTATAATTGTAATTATAATCGTCTTTATTGTTACACCAATAGAATGTTACACCAATATTGGTGCATAATCACCTTGCAGCATGCGAAGTTTAGCTCTAGGAAATTTTTACACTTAACATACTACAGGTGTTATTCTAATCCTGTAAAAAGAGAAAAAACAGTTCTCATAGACTAAGGCACACCAGAGGTAATTAATATAATTGAACATAAAGAAGTGTCTACACAAAGAGACATAATTAATAAAAACCAATAAAAAATGCACAACCACAATCAGGTCCTGTATTATTGAAATGAAAATATGCGTTTTCTTGATTGAAATTTAAAAGCTGAACAGTATTCTGTACCGTACCGTACCGTATTGAACCGTAATTATGTATGTTTTATTAAACATAAGAGGTTTTTAATTCAATACTAACTACAAGTTTCAGTCAATTTATAAAAGATTACGTAAATGTATCTTATATTTTGGTTTTATGAGCGAATTGTGCTAGGTAAATGTTTTCATTTTATCAAATGGTATCCATTCTTCAAAACTATCAAGATTCTGTCTTGATTCTCTTTTAAAAACGTGTTTTAGTATTTAGATTACATAAATGTTTTACGTGAAGGTATTTGAAAAAATATCCATTGAACATTTTTTATTTTAATTGGACCTTTATTTCGGACGGAAATGATATACACTAAACTTCTTTATTTTATAAGACACTCTATATATTTTATTGAGTACATTGGTCGGATCTACTACTAAAAGTAAAAGTTATGTCCAAAACAGTGTAGGTACCGTAGAACAACTATGTACTAATTTTAAAATAGTTATCTATTTCCTGCTGCCCGACAATATGGACTTATATATTTTACTTATGACATACTCATTTGGTATAGTATGCAACTATTGTCCATATCCCTAAGCAAATCTGGGACGTAGAATTAATTAGTTGCATGTGCTTTTATGTCAAGTTTGTAACTTTCGAAACATGTAAATTCTGATATCAGAAATGGTCCTATCAGAAATATATATACACTCATCACTTAATAATAATAATAATCTCTCTGCCCCTCATTCTAATCACAAGAATCAGCCCGTAAGTCTCAGATTTGTGTGGGATATGGGGCGGCATATTATTATTAGGTATTTCGCGGGTCGCATTTACGTCTCAGGAACGACTTACGTTGACAGGCTCTAACTACTATTCAGTGCTGGAATGAGGGAAACCTGGAAAACCTCATTAGTTAGGGGGACAGTCAAATATCAACTGAATTTAATCTTTTATTAATTTAATCTCACATTATCACTAAGTGGACAGTCCTCCCATCTTAAGCCATCGCCAGGATGGTTGCCAACCGATTCCTGCGAACAAGCCTTAATCTACCAATAGACAATTGAATTAGAAATTGTCTGGTGGAATGGAGATTCAAAGCCACGATTTCTGGGTTGAACAATCGAGACACTAAACCCTGAGCCACCGGCTCGCCGATTCCCTCGATCTAGTTTAATTGATTTAAGATTTTGACGGAAATTTTTTATATCCATTACTGAAGAGACAATTACAGATTTTTGTCAGAAAATAAAGTTTATTTTGTAAAATTTTGTATTTTGTATTTTATATATGGTCTGCTTAACAAATAACATAAAACATAACATAAAACATAAAACACACCACAGAAATGGTCAACCTCCCTACTGAAAGCCTAAGGCTTGTGTAGAGGGAGGGTACACATGAAAAAAACGCAGACACACAACCATTCCCTGGGAGAGGTACCATTTCTCCCCTGGCGAGAATTGAACTCGCGCCGCAATATACCCATTCTGTTAGTCACAGGCTATCACCCAGCACCTAACAGACTGAGCTATCGCCGCGGCGATAAATTGAGATTCATATTTCATAAACTTTAACCGAAGTTACCAAACTTGTTAGATATCTCTATTTTAGGTAAAATAGCAGTACTTTTCTGGTTTTAGCAACAATGGAGTTTTGAATATCGAAGACAATATATTAAATTTGACATATATCAAAGCTTACACCGATTCTTGAAAAACTGTTAATAATAATGTGACAACAAAAGGGAGTTCCTTCTATTCCATCCATAGTTGGATCCACAGTGGGATCAACGTTAAGATGCTTTCCTCTATCTATTTCACTTTTTGTAATTAATGTGTACAATTATTTTTAATATCAAAATCAGCAATGCATAGGTATTTAGGTACTTATTGAACCTATACTTATTGTATATAATCTCATATTGCACAGAAATATGTATTTACCTTTGTCGTATCGAATCATACATAAAAACGATATACTATTTTCAATAAATTTCCAAGATAACCTACAGTACACTCTTGCCTTATTGAAAATAATTTCATTTGCAAGCGCATGTGGGAGTTCCCTATTTAAAATTCATATATAATTTCTTTCACTGGGTTAATTTCTTGATCAAAATGCTGACGCTTGAAACATTTTTACTTTTCGCCAAATAAATGTGAGATAACCTTTTCGTAATTAGTATGTCCTCCGCTATGCGGAGCACGTTTAACAAAATGCAATCTTTAGCATCTTTGCTTTACAACCTACTAAATGAAACGATTTAATAGTGAATTATGGTAACGCAGATTAAAGATTTAATCTGGGTTATAAGTGGTGTTCATTACAGTTTATAATCTGAAGTCCAAGGTTCGCGCGTGTAATATTTAGTGTAAGCTATAGTCAGCAAAACGATCTCTGTGCCCGGGAACGAAACCGTTTCGCAGCAAAGATCGTTTGTTTCTAAGGATTATCTAAGGATGTCCTTCCACCGGACATAATATTCATAAACAATAGAGGACAGCATAACGATTTAGCCTGAACAGGGCAGTACTAACATTCATTTTCTATTTATCTTGCTTTTGGAAAATCCATAGATTTAACGCATATGTGCATAGTGCTACAGGAAATTTCTAGTTTAGAAGTTATTGTTATCGTGAGACGAGACGAGATTTAGTCCATTCTCGATTTCGAAATTATCTCATCGTAAAAATCTTATTGTTAAAACTCTTGATTCTACGAGATCTTGAAGTCTCAATCCAGAGATTCTTGGAAATTTTGATACTTGACTCCTCATTTGCTTTGTAGATACCTGTCAAAAAAACGTTATTGTTTAATATTATGGTCATAGTTCAACACTACAGATATTTTCAATTATTGTAAACAGTTGTTTTGACTGGATATATAAAATTTGTTTTTCGAGTACGGGGATATTCAACAAACTGATTAATTGTATCTGTTGTTCTCTAGGGTATCCGTCATCGAATAATATAAATACGGTACTCTGGTGTATTATTGAACTAAACCTTTTTTCGAAATAGTAGGTATAATAATAAATCGAAACCTACAGTGTTTATTTTATTTGATGACCGATACCCAAGAGAAAAAGCTAATTCATAATTGTATATACAAACGGTCAAGAAGGAAAACTAATCGAGACCAACCACCAGTCACTGACCGGTCTGGCGCTTATAATGCGCTCGTCAGAGTGCCATAGGTAGTGGAATCGAAATAAATAAATAAATAAATAATTATTTATTCAAATAAATAAATAGTATGTATGTAAATTTCGTAAAAAGTTTCCAAAGTAATTCATGCTTTTTTTTTTTGTTTTTATTTTGTAACTAAATATATTCGTGGCAACTCTAACTCTGTATAGTTATATCCATTTAATAAACTTAACAAACGCGAAGGCTTTAACAATGTTAACATGTTTTTGTCTTTTGATTAGGAATTGTTTTTTCTCAAAACGAATAACGGGGGTCGTTATTCCTTCTACTATATGAAATTGTTCAACCGCGTTACGTGACTTTAATCTTATATATGTTCCGATTTCATCTATAAGCAGTGTAATATAATACTCAAAAAGGCTTTGTACTGCCTTTACCGAGCACCATGCTCATTATTTAAATTGCTAGAACACCTGGAAATAAATGATAGCTGACACGGAAAATGTATCTCATAGATGACTAGATGCTTTTATATAATAATATTCCAGTAGGCGATGGAACCATTAATCCATTTTTGTGGTTGTGTTATACATCATGTGACACATTCAAATAAAATTTATACGATATAAACAAATTTATAATATTTCATTAGAATCTGTCATTAGAAGAAAATAAAAGTTCACCGAGTTTTCAAATATTCACACAAATACAGCCAGGAATTGTTTTTTTCATTATCTCGTTAATTTTTAAAAAGAAAACCAAAATGATTTTAAACAGTATATCATATTAAAACAGGTCAAAAAATAGAAGTACTATGGTGTGGGGAGTTACACAAACTAACTTAACCAAATGGTCGATGCTCCTGACACTAATATCCAGGACAATATCGAAGCCTTTTTTATTCATTCTCCTGCTGGTCGATTCCTCTATGATAGCGAATCCCAAAGCACTACGGCCACATCTGGGCCTATTGTTCATCCCGCCGACCTTCTGTTCAGCGAGCTACTTTGTTCTTTGCATAAAATCCAAAAGTCTACTCGCTGAAATTTCTCTTAGCTCGCAAGGTTCCAAAAATGGTTCACCCAAGAGCGTTAGCCTCATACGAGCGTATCCTTCACATTCACTTAGAATGTGAAGCGTAGTTTCGTCTGCACCATCGCAGCAGCTTTCTGCTAATCGTAAATTCTATCCTGGTTTTAAAAACCAGTAAAACCTATATTCTAGGTTCCAGTAAAACCTATATCAAAGCCTTACTAGGAGCCATCCCTAACGGTATCAATAGGATGGACCTGAATTTCATGATGAAATTGTGAGCAGATGGGATGTAGTCCTTAAAAAAGGCGTGGATAAAGAAAATAGAAGATTTTTATGTTTAAGTTAAATACATAAATAACTGTATTAGGTAGTGTTAATATCAGTTAAATTTAATTTGCAACGTGTAAAATAGAATTTAAACCAATTTTAAACAAAGACATTAGCGACCCAAAGATCGACGTCGAAATAATGGTGGGACGGTAAATTAGGTTGAAACATTAATGGTGAGACGGGCAATCGTTTCTCTTCGCTCATAACCGTGCAACAGTATCATTATAGCTGGCTTTTTGCTCCACTTGTAACCAACTGCCTCTGCCCTGATCTCATTTGCTTCTTTACTAAGCTATTTATCTATATTTTTCTACTAATGACTTATGATTTAATTGTGCATATAATATATTTCACTCCCATATATTATTACTATATTATAAAATATAATTAGTCTACTTTTATTTGTTTACTTTAATTTTTTCAGTATAATTAACTGATTTTTTCTATTTTAAAGAACATTGAAAACTGCAATTCTTGACCCTCCCACTGTCGCTTTTAACAAGGACATCCATAAAACTACCATCTTTTTATAGGTACCCTCTAAAACCAATATCGGAACCCCGGAAAACCTTTGTACGCAAATTTTGAACAAAAAATGTACAGTGTGTTTCTTGAGAGGTATCAAAATTAAGCAAAACATCGAATTGGAGAGGCATTAGAAGAGTCAAGTATGTCAAGGAATAATATCCAAAGCAGGCCCTGAATGTCCATCTGAAAAGCGGTAGTCGGTTGAAGAGAAGCAAAAGCTAAAAAATGTTTTCAATGTTTCAATGCTTTAAAAATAAAAAAAAGACACACCTTGGTTGCGAAAGGCAGAATCTCTGAAATTAAGCATAAAGCACGGCACAAGAGCCCAGAATGTCTACATAATTCAATACAGTATATCTATATGATACCCTACATAATTCAAAACAAATTTTCTAATGTACCGTACATTTCCAGACATGTACATTTCTACTTCTCCAGAAAATAAGAACGCTTTATCGAATTGCCGAAGAAATACTGCTATAGTTTAAAGATACTTGTGACATTAAAATATATTTTTAACATTTAAAACTTCCATCTAAGACATTCAAGTCAATCCTCGACCATACTACAAGGAGTCGAGTCGTCAATCAAAACCACGTGCTTCATTACTAACTTCACCATTTTCTACCAGGATTCATTTACTAGTAGGTAATTTAAAAAACGTTCATGTTAAATAAAGATGCTTCTCTTAATATAATTGTGGTTTAGTAATTAGTGATAATTTTGATAATATTAATTATTTAAAATAATGTGAAATCGATACAATTGATTTTAAAATTATAGTTTAATTGTATGAACTGAAGCTGTTACATTTCCCTAAATGTTCATTTCTGGTGCCTTTACCCCAGTTCTAAACAAAATATAGGTACGTAACAATACTGCTAAACTAACAGTTTACTTCAAATTAATTATATATTCTTTGTATTTCACTTTAACTTGTTTTGACCCATTTGAAATTGCGTTCGATTAACTCGTTAATTATTTAGAGTTTAATTCGTAAACTTTACCAAATTGCATTCGTTCGACTCAGTAAACATTAATGTACCAATTGATTGATAAATTACTAATGCACTTTTTAGAGTTTTTTTAGACTATTCCCATAAGAGATTTATGTATGTTTTATAAATGTTTCAATTCCTTCGCTATTCCTGCTATTACGTAAAACTACATAACGTAGCAAATATATAATAATAATATAAAACGGACGAAATATCGAGACCTTCTCTTCGAACTCCACAGACTCCATCCAGAACATACTGTGAAGCTTGTGGTACTAATAATAGGCGCCCTCGGTGGAGCAAGAGATACACTACTTTCCGAAGTCAAGATTATACCGGCATGCCGAAATTCGGCAGATCTGCCGATCTAGCCGGAAGAATGCAGAAGGCGATCATTCTGTGCTCATTACGTCTACTCAGGGCACACGATTCCCGGACTCAGTAGTTACTCACCCAACGAACGTGGGGGGTGAGCTAATGATGACCACCAGCGGCCGACCCTGAGAATCGGAGCCAGGGAACCGGTCGACTGGATTCCGACAAAAAAAAAATTAATAATATTAAATAATATCGTAAGATTGTTTCTAAACCAAATATAACTTAATAGACTTATAACTTATACTTATAATAAAAATAATAATAATAAAAAAAAAACTAGGAACAGGAACTATACAAAGACTGATTGAAACTATTACTTAAATCAGAACTTCACTCTAAAAACCTATTTAAAGTCATTAATACATTTGTGGTTCTCGTACTAACATTTATTTATTTAGTGTGATAAAATGGTCATCAACGGATATGGAAAATATAAATATACTAACAAGAACACAATTAACACAATAAAATGCTGCATGTAAGGAGCAATATAATAATAAATATAAGTAGAATAGAAGGAGGAAGGAATGATACATACAACAATTACACTCTAAACAGCTAAATTCGGTAGTTCGCAATAGACTAGATATAATATTTCATGATAAAATAAAAAGGGTCACCGATGTATCAATACCATGTGACCAAAACATGGCAAAAAATATACAGAAAAGAAAGAAAATATCAACAATTAGCAATAGAAGTTGAAAGAATATGAAAACAGAAACAAGTGAGTGAGAGTGATTAAGATGACTGAGAATAGGAGCCAGGGAACCTTAATAATAATAAGAAAAATATTTACTTACGCTTAATACATTGTACAAATACTTTTTCTTTATTCGCAAATAGACTCATGAAGACTCAAGACATATACTCATGAACAATTGAATCCATGAAGTTAAAACTTATATGTGGAATAAGTGAATGTTTACTAAATGTATATATGCTTATATACTATTTTTAATTGCGAAAACATTTCGCAACAAATGATTTTAACATTTAGTAGTATTTAGTATTAATAAAAAATAAAATGTAACAGAACGTATAAAATTAAAAAAGATGCAGGAACGCCATTTTGAATATGAGATGTGAAATAACTTCGATCTGTAGTTGAAGCACACATAATAGCGTCAATTCCACAGCTGCTACATTTATAACTAGCCTTTTGTTGCCAAAGCAATCGGATGATTATCATCAAGTGATATTTTTGTCGTAGTATTATAACTATCCCAATTACAACAGCGATGTTCTTTGATTTTACTATATTCTAAACGATTCCATAACATATTTATATACGCCACTGATTCCCGAACTGTGTAATTTTCGAAGAATTGTCATTTTCCCCATAGAAACCGTGTGTCGGTTGCAGCGACACATTGTGATGGACACATCATTTTTGCGACTAATAACATTGACGAGCTTCAACAAGCTCTAAATTCCAGACGAGTAGTGGTACAGCTACGGCAAAAAATGTGTTAAAAGCTCATAATTTGTAGATTGATCCTCAAGCAAAAATTAGTCCTGCTAAAAGGACGCAAAGGGATAAAATATTACCTTTTCTAGAGTACCCAGTTTAGCTATTTCTGTCCTGCCAGCAGGATGCTATATATGATTACTTTATTCATGTTGAGAATCTGAATCATTTTACATGAACCAGTGTACCGAACCGATCATTTTCTCAGCATTATGGTACTTGACACCGGCATTTTGTATAGTAGAATATATTAATATTTAAAAAAAGACACTATACTCTTTATGTGCATCCTTATGAATTACGGTAGTCTTAATACGACTTACTAATGAAATGTGAAGTATCTGAAATAAAACCTTTTGTTTATTCCATATGGTTTTAATTGGGCATTCAGTCTTTATTAAACGTATCTTGATATATAAATGTAATGGGTCTCATCAGCGGTTAGACTCAATTAGACTCACTGTTCTTTTTACTTCCACTCGAAAGAAATAAGTGCTAAGGAATACAGATGATTTTTTTTCATATTAATTCTTATCCTGCGAGGAGCTCTTACTTCAGACATAAAAACAAGAGAAGATATAAAACAAAGGGAGCATTTCGCGAAGTAATTTTTTTATTACAATTACCCCACTTGGCTTTTCTTAATGTACCTAAATTCTAATACTACACTGAAAGAAATTTCTGTTAAGAGGAAATTGAGTTACCCGAAGCAAATATCTCTTTTAAGCAGCATTGCTCACCTACTTACTACAAAAAGAAATGTAAATTTTACATTACATTAACATTAGTACGTTTTAGCATGTTTTCTAAGCGTGAGTTTCTAAATTTTAACTATTGAAAACTAATTTTCAACAAATGAATTACTATAAGGATTCATACACTTCCCATTAATAAAGGAATACTGGAAGAAGCCTTTTAAAAATACTGTTTTTAGGTCAATAAAACAATGATTTAAGGTTGTAAAGCGTATCAGCAAAATTATTTTTGGGGTCTTAAGTAGATTATTAACCCTTCTAAGAAAGTATACCTATGTAATAACATATCAGTTTAATAAATATAACTGCTTGGAAGGTTATGTCAAAATTATGTATATGTTATGTTTTTTACTTCAAAAGGAAAAATAGTAATAAATAAAATAAAAATTCTACATGGTAATGGGCTACTGCAAATAATAATAATTTAAATTCTTTTATTGCTCTATTAACATAATAATAATAATAACAAACTTAAGTACATCAATAAAATGTCTTCGTCTCCCTCAACCTCGGATGGGGATCTCGGCATATATTCCATACATCTCAGATCTGCCAAGGTCTCATAAGGTTGATGCTCAATACCATCACTACCATCACCCATCAACCTTGCCACCGTCTCTGGACAGAAACAAAAAATATTGTGGCATGATGCGTAAGTATCAGGTTTTAGACACTCAGGGCATCTTAAGGATGAGTCATCCGATTCATCAATTAGATCGCTATAAATAAAAAACAATAATAGTTTATTTATTCAAATAAGTGTTGATAATAGTTAATTTGGATAATTTAATTAAAATATTTTTATTTAAAACATACTAAAAGATTCTACAAAAGTTACTTTTCAATACTTGAAGATATTGCATGAATTACAAATGAAATTATGTAAATAATAATAATAAAATGACAATGTAATTTTTACAAGTTTTAAAATATATGAAACTTACTTTTCTATCAAATATTGTCCCAGATACTGTGGTGGAGTATACCGATTGGTGAGGTGAGTTAGTACATTGTAGCAACACGCATTCATATTTATGTTCTTATATATAAAACACACACAGACACAAAACTAAACAGTCTTTAGATTTATAATAATATTAATAATAAAATACGTAGTAACGGGGAACTTCTACTACCAGTGCTATAAGCGTAAATTATATGAATGCAGCGTACAATTCTGGACGCTGCTATCGCATATGCAAGTCTAGTTTTAATAATAATCAGACTATTAATTTTAAAATGAAATAAAAACCCATATATCCGAGAAATATCGGAGAGTCAAAACCATATCTCTAACCGCACACCAGTGGTGCAAATTATACCGGAAACTGTTGTGATTTGATAGCTTATATCTTATATGGTATATTTACTGAGAATTGCCTATTTATTTCATTAATATTTATGTTTAGACCAAAATACCGCAAATCTTGCTTTGTAATTCAGCGCTCGGCGCGGCATATAGCCAGGAGAATAGCTCTTTTGGCTTGATTTGTTTTAGTCATTATTTTTAATATAAGGGTTTGCAGATGGAGGATGATCTTAATGACGTCCTTACTATTCGTAGTTATTTGCTATTAATATTTATATTGTTAAGTGAAAGTTATTACCAATGAATTTATAAATTTCGCTGCAGATGTTAACTGTTCACATATTTTTGAGACTAGTGAAATATTCAGTGGGTGTCATAAAAAAATTTAAATTACACTGAAATATACATATGTATCTAAATAGATTATTCAAACAGTAGGTACCTACTAAATTTGCTGTGATTAATTAAGAATTACGCAAAATATTTTTGTAACAGCAGCATTTAAATTTTTTTATCTAAAAGTCAGATTTGTGATACTAAATTAATTTTTGGGAAATAAAATTAACCATTTTTCTTCCGTCGTAATGAATACATTTAATTATAAGTGCTGAAATTACAGGTATTTTGAAATAATTCCTCCCTTAAACTTAACTTAACCCCATTTATAAGGGAATATTAAAAGATGTGCTTAATAAATCATCTCTGAAGAGTAAAAAAGCCCCAGGGCTATATGTAATTATAGTCTGTTTTAATCAATATTTGAACGGGATAAAAATGGAAGCGGATATCTCGTTTTTTACTAAGAACATGAAACTTTTAGCCATTATTTCTGAAGAAATGTTTAATAATTACTGAATCTATTAAAGCTGTGAAACATCTAGATATATTTTCTTTAAATTTCAATTAATTAAAATCTGTTGGTAATATATTTTTGTATAATATTTCTTATCAGCTCATAGTTGGTCTTAGATGGAAGTAAATTTGTTATTTTAGACATTTATGTATTAGTTTCACTTGGATATATTATTTCATATACCTTCAATTTTATATGGTGAAGAAATAATTCCTCGTCATCAACAGATTTTCCTTTCACGAGATAAATCATAATTATCAATCAATCATCATAAAGCCAATAATTGATAGAAAGAAGAGCTTCTTGATAGACAGCAAAATCTTGCAACACGATTTTCATGGTATCTATATACCATACTTTCCTTTTTCCTTATTAGAAACATAAGAGAGTTATGAATCACACTATTAACATATTCACCAGATAGAACTGCATCTGTATAGTAGTCCTAAAACACTTATTTATATAATAAGCATACCTGCAAACAATATTTTCCCCCAATTGCATTATTTGAACCTGACTACCCTTATGAATAGATAATACTTTACGATTGGTGGTAGACATATCAACTCCTATATGCAATTTGTGAGTATTTGTATTTTATTTCATGTATTTTATAAACCCAACCGAACACATTACATTCCAATACACATACATTCCAATTACAGGATAGGAAACAAAATCACACATAATTTTAAATACAATGGGAAATGAACAAAACACAGTAAATTACTACACATATTAATAATAATAAATTAACATAATAATAATATCTCTATCCCTCATTCTCATCTTAATGATGAGCCCGGAAGTCAGAGGCATGTATGGAAGAGGGAGCGGCATATTATTATTTTGCGGCCCGCGAGTGCGCCCAGGAACGACTTACGATGTTATAACTTTAATTACCATTTAGTACGAGAATAAGGGAAAACTGGAAAACCTTATTAATTAAAGTGTACAGTAGGGTATTAGCCATTTATACAGTGATATTGCAGTACTAGTTGTATACTGTGCGTTTCACGAAGTTGTATCCCGGATTGGAATGTTAGTATAAATTCCAACGTATGGAGCGTCGTCATGTTATTAGTGAAATTCAATGCATTGGCACATCTCGGTTACGGACCGCTACAAATTGAGGTGGTGTGATTTAAGCGCGCGTGTCAGTCTCCCACAGGATTTGCCAGCGAATCGTGACAATCCGAACATTCCAATCCGGGATACAACTTCGTGAAACGCACAGTATTAACAACGTTACCAGCATTATGCACACAAATTTAATATTGCAGCAATTGGAAAGTTGAAGTGGGACTAACCATCATACAAAAAATGTGATTGTTATTAATTTTATACATGAATTAGCATTTAAGTATGGTTAATATAATTTCACTTAGATTTAATTTCAGTAATAGTACAGGAATAAATATCCAGGTTATTCAGGATTTTTTTTAAATTATTGTATATGACGTGCAATGGTGAATATTTTAAAATATTTGTCCTAGGTGTTTTTAAGTGAAATAATGACTCGGGCTGGTATATTTTATTTATTTGAAGGATATGCCGAAAATAACTACTCCACGGTAATGTGCCCCGATCTGCATTGCATTACTTCGGCATCTCCATACGAGTCGCCACATCTTTTATCGAGGCTTAGCACCAGACACTGACCAGTTTCGCGTTTATTATGCACTCATCAGAGTGCCATAGGTAGTGGACTCGATGAACGATGTTACCACGTGATTCCCTAATGGGCATCGTGAATGTTAGTGGTGAGAAACACAACATTTGGGTCTTCGCTACTATCTGTCTGTCACTTTGACAATAATTGTCAGAAAGATAGTAGCAAAGAGCCAAAGAGGCCATAACAAAATAGATTAGTAGTGGTGAGAAACACTCATCTCTACTATTATTATTTAATAATCTAAACAAGTATTTCACACTGTTTAGATTTCTCATTTTTGTAAAGAAGATAAATTAAAGCAATACAAGAGGAGACAGTGGAAGTAGTGCTGCTTAATTTATAACTAAGGTGATGTTTTTTGACACAAAATTACAGTTGGCTATATTGAAAGGCAATTGTTTCAACAGATACCAGTTTTCCACTTTTTCTATATCAGGCTGGAGTACGTTGAGCCTGAAATATATTTAATATTATAAAATAATTTCACATCATCAACATACAGCAGAGAGCGACTGAGACCAAAGGTGATGTCGTTGTTAAAAATGATAAAAAACAGTAGTCCAAGGACGGATTCTTCGGATACACCAGAATATTACGTGAAAGTGACAAACCGGAAACCATACTATTGAACAAACTATCTTCTATCTTCTAAGTAACTTGAAAAGAAGTTAGTAGTCATCTGAAAAATCAAATTGTTTTAATTTACCTAGCAATACCTAGCTATTAAGGTCCAGTCTGTCAAGTGCCTTCGAAGAATCGGTGTAAATGGCATGACAAATGCGCTGTTCAACCATGTTCAAATTCTCCACCAGGTGCTGAGCTATATAATATGTCAAATAGGATATTGTAGACCGGCCTCATACAAAAGCGGCCTTCGATAGTATTTCCGGTGGAATGAGCACAGCCTTCTCTCCTACTAGAAACGTTCTAGAACGTTTCTTCTACAGTCTTCTTACTGGAGAAGTCTGTGGAACGACCTACCCAAAAATAAATAATACAATGGTGTTAAAACTATTTAAAAACCATACCAACCATTTTATTCTTCCAGACCTTGGTTGAATACAGAATATAATCTCAGAATAATTATTATATTACCTTAAAGGACCTAACACTGGCTGTATAATTCTTATACGAACTATTTGTTGAAGTTCCACATTACAAATTGCAACTAGGTATAGGTATGGTCACAATATTTATTATTGTACTAAAAATACCTTTCAGTTTGGTGTTGTGTATTTGTTAAATTTGTTAGTTTGTACTGCATTATCACCAAAATTGCCGGGTTATATTTAGTACAGTGATGATATTCCTGGCAGTGTACCTTCTGGTTTTTCACTTCATGGTGTAGGTACACGGTTGCAGTTGTACGACACTTATTAACTTCACAGTTCACCACGCCACCACACTCACCACAGTTCGCGTCGCTCCCTCTTGTGCACATAATTTTCACTTCACATATACCGAGAAAGGGAACACCTGCGATGGTGGTGAGTGTAAGCTAACGAATGTTGTACATGTAATTGCAAACTAGAGAGAAAGTAGTACTCCGCCTATCTTTGTTTTCGGCTGACTTTATTGAACATGTGCGGTATTTACCAAATTACAATAATTACTTTGTGAACAGAATCTCTAGATAAATAATGAAAGTAATTAACTGGAATTAACCCTGACATTAAATATCCAATAGATGAATTTAGAAGGTACAAATTTGCACTAGATATCCAGGGACTTCTGTCTAAATCCTGTGGCATGCTTGGTAATAACAATACTAAATAATAATACATCAACACATTCATTGTATCTCGAGGATTAGCCCAAAAGCTTGAAACCACCAGAAGCTAGTCCTTTTTTAACATGAATTAATCATTATTTGTAAAATGAATTTTCAGATTAATACACTCAGAGAAAGGTTTGTACCTAGTGTTTGGTTTATTTTACCATCTGAATGGTGAATTTAATCACAGGGAAATTAATATCAAGATGAATCAGCTGTATTGTTTGTTTATTCAGTTTTACTAAGAGCAACATTGGAAACATTTTTTGTAAAAGTTGTAACAACACCATGACTCCTTGATTTGTGTATAAAAATTACAAAATTATGTTATTTTTTCACTAGAGATTCACAGTTCCAATGTTTTACACACAATTAATTATTGGACTAAACTAATTTATAATACTAGGTTGCAATAATGTGGGCATATGAATTAAAGCCATGCCTTTGATAACAATTTTGTTACTCATTTATGTCTTATAGACTTATTTTTATTTTATTTTTATTTTGGAAATGCTCCAAGGGGTATTTAGATATAATCAATTCAGACGACACAAAAATAAAGAGTAAAAAAAACAGTAATAAGAAATAGATGCTATGAAAAGTTTAAGCATTCAAAATAGTAAATAAATTGTGGTACGTGGGTAACTAGATTTAGAATTGCTCCACATTTTCCGATTAAATTTTCAACGGTATGTCTACCCGTACGCATTATATACACTGTGTCCAGTAGATGAACTGTATGTGCATCTCAGAAACCATTAGAGGTACAGAGCTAGTTAAAAGAATCCAAGATTGTATTTCCACGAATTTCTTCCCTTAAGTAGATACAGGATGAAAACAAAAAATGTGCATTTTCTGCAAACGTCTATTATAGCTCGTTGATTGTAAAAGATATATTCATAAAATTTTCAGGACAGGAACAGCAGTCAGGAAGGACTTCAAAATTGGTCTCTAAAAAATTTAGGCTTACTAGACTTTTGTTTTTCTAATGGGCGCCATATTGGATTTTCGTATTTTTTAAAACTCGGTACAAAGTGCTTTTTAACCATGCATATGTTCAAAAAACTGAGGATCAATAAAATGGCTTGCTATGTCACCGGACCTCAGTCCATTGGAATTTTTTGTGTGGGGTTATCTAAAAAAAAATTTATGCAAGATCATATAAAACTATAACGGAATTACGTCGAGCAGTTAAAGACACAGTAATTGGAAGTAGTCCAAACATGTTTCATATTTTTTCATTTTTGAACATATTATGTACCTTATACATGATTGAAAAGCACTTTGTCTGGAGTTTTCAAAAATACGAAAATCCATATATTTGGGTATGCTAGCGCAAAATCTAGTGGGTCCAAATTTTTTAGAGACTTTTTGAATTTTGAAATTCTTGCTGACTGCTTTCCCTGTTTTGAAAATTTTATAAACGTATATTTTATAATAAATAAGCTATATACGTTTGCAAAAAATGCACTTTTTTTTGTTTGTACCATATTATTAAGTTTCGGTTCAAGTGTATTGCTATACTTGTGAAACTGAATCGATCGATTACCACGTAGTTCCTCTTTATGTTTCTCAATCCATATCTACTTAATTTATTCCTAATAATTCCCACTTGCTCCTTACCACACGTTCTGAGCAATGATATGAATATAATCAAGTTTTAGTTGTGTTAGGCATTTGTGCTAGCAATTTAATTATTAATTAAAACTAGAACATCATGTTATTTGGAGGGAGAGAAATACAATTACAGAATTATATGAAGCAATTAGATAGATGCAATAAGCGAATACTCAAGTGAATAACCGAATATAAATGTGGACATATCATAAATACTTTAAATTAGTATGATGGTTGATATTAGCAATAAATTAAAATATATTATATTACATTGAATAAATGTTTGAAAGCTACATTAAAACAAAATTGTGTACCTATATTGTCCAAAATTAAAAAATCTTAATTCTAGAGCTCTTCAGTTACGAATAACTGTAAAAATACTGCAAGACGTTTAGTTTGAAAACAATCAAAACAATCATATTTCATAATGCAATGTACTTCCTTCAACAAGATATTTCCTAAATCAAAAATTATTTGGTATTAGCCCTTGAGAAATTCATAATAACGCGATTAATAATGGGATTAAGTCTTATGACAAGACCCAAAATGCAATCAGTTGTTTTTCTTTATAAAATACTGCAGAATAAGATCAAATGTCAATCAGTAACTACGGCCATAACATACAGGGTGTCTAGACTAAACAGCAGACAGCGAAATCTATTTATTACACCACTTGCCCGTACAAACTTCAAAGTCGCATCTGTACCAAATCATACTCAATTCTAGCAGCCTCACTGGACATTTTGTCATGTAGTATCTGTGATATCAAGTGACATTTTGTGGTGTGACAAGATGCGTATTTCATGTGTTTTATTAATAACTTGTACATATTTGTTATTTATAGTAATTGAATCTAAATATTTTCGTTTGTTTGTAATACGTTGTGTAATGTTTTTCTTGTTTTGTTTTTTTAATTATACTGTTTATTATAGCTTGTTTACATTACTCATTTGTGCACATTGTGATAGTTTTGTTATATTTCGTATTTATCTTTTGGTATTGCATTTATTTCCCTGTTTCTTACACTTATCCTGTAATTGGTCATTAGACCCGTTGGGGGTCTATTTAATCGTAAATAAATAAATAAATAAATAAATAATCATGATAATAATAATAATAAAATTTATGTACCGCACAAAAAAGTAAACATTATAAATAGATTATCCGTAGAAAAATGTCAGTTAGTATGTAAGTGAAATATCTATATGCTACTACTATATACTATGCAATAAATAGGATAATCATAAGAAAGATGGAACCTTGTATATGGAGTTGTCAAACTTTATGAATATAAACAATAGGTACGAACACTTATCTAAAACTGCATGACAATACAAAACTGATAAATACACATAAATGAGAATATAGAAGTATGTAAATATGGATATATAGTCTCTAACTAATGAGGTTTTCCAGGTTTTTCTCATTCCAGTACTAAATGGTGATTAGGACTTACCAAGGTAAGTCGTTCCTCAGGTGTGATTGCAGTTTACTGAATAATTATATGCCGCCCCCTCTACCATGCAAGTCTCAGACATTCGGGCTAATCCTTGTGATTAGAGTGAATGGTATAGAGGTATTTTTACTTTTATAAAAATTATAGATAGGTTGTTTCGTAAGAATTAATGCATGGGTTTATTCTTTGAAAAGTTCTTGAAGGGGGAAGTTCGTTGAAAAGTTTTAGGAAAGTAACTTGAAACGTATATTTGCTAGCTTTCAGTTTCTGAAATGAGTGCTGAAGGTGACAGAAGAAAAACGTATATTTTCTTATTACGCTATCTGGGGCAATGAAAATCCATTGCAATTTGGTGTGTATTTTTGGGGATTATTGCATTGCAATGCAGGAATAATGCATAGAGGGATTTTATTGAAAAGTTAGTTTGTTTGTTATGGCTTTCTTGAAGTGATACTCCCATCTACCCAACACACTTGACCAGGTGAAAGCTTCAGTCTACAGTATGCCAAGACACTCAGATCAAACTTTGGGAACGCATCATAGCTGGATATGAAACCATAACAAATTAACAATATTTTTGAACGAATTAAACGTTTTCTTACAAAAAGAGCTGAAGCGTGTAGATAATATTATGTGTGAAGGTCGCCATTTTGAGCAATTCCTTAATTTTAATTTTTTCTATTTAATTTAATCTCACCGTTATTCTTGGCTTAGAATATGACCTTGTATGGTTCGGGGCCGAGTGGGACTATCACTGTTTACCCTCCCCATCTCTGTAGACCTGGACTGCCTCGTAGAGGTGAACCCTATCCTTCACCGATCCCGGTCACAAAGGTGACCGATGTGGGCGATTCGTAGGCTCTCCTCCTGGCCTGGCTCTACTCTGCCGGTTGGGTAGAATCTTCTGGCGCTCTTGGGTCTTGTGTTCTTTCTTCGCCGGCATGTCTTATCCTATTTAATCTGTCCAATGGACATACTATTTATAAACACTTAATCTGAAGGGGGCCAAAGATCTTTTTATTTCAACATTCTGCATCTCAGAAAGAAAGAGCTTGTCAATTGTTTGCTTGCAGAGCTTGTGGGAAAGTTATTTTCTTAAAACCTTTACTTAGGAAATCCTAGTATAAAGTATGCAAATACAACCAAATGTACATAAATATATAAATATTTTAGGTTATAAAACATAATAATACAGAAATAATATTTTGTCAATATAAAAATGTTATGAGCCTTACGTTTTGAAAATGCCACATGAAAATTTAATTAAGGTATTACTTCCAGTTACATATACGTTTACAAAAAAAAATCAACTGGTATAATAATTAACTGGATATATAATATAAAACATGTTTTTACTGTCATTTATAGAATGAAACAGACCAATCTTCGCGGAAAATTTTTCCAGCGAACCTTATCGCAATTGCATCCATTCAAATTTTTTGTGGTCGAACGGCTACAAAACAAATTACACAGATGCAATCATCGGTATTTGCGACACGTACCTACGCATCGTTAGTCTGATTTACAGTGAAAGCCTGAAAATAACTGACAGCGATTTTTTACATGGAATGGCATACTGTAAAGCTTTGATTTTTGAAAATGCATCCGGGTAAACATTACGCATAAAATATTTTTTAATTAAAAAGGGCGATACAGTGACAATGATGTAAATGACGATGGAGCGGCGTCCTATAATAATAATTTGACCCAATACCCTCTACCATCTGTTCGCTACATTTCCAATAACAGGAAACTTCCCTGCTGTTTTGCTGAAAAAGTTTTAGCTTAACATGAAAACTGTTTGAAATTAATAAAGAATTTATCTACACGGGATGAAAGTGTTAAACACTGGGTTATCCCTCCATGAAAATATATATAGCCCCATAGCTTTTTTCAAAGGGATTTCAAAGAGATTAATTTACGGCGTTGAACCAGTTTCTGTTAAAATGGGGTTTATAAAGGTACTGATAAATTATTAATGCTCTTTACCAAAATATATCTGTTAATGTGATGTTAATGTCCAGGTCTGTAGAATTTTGTTTATGTGCTTGAAACCAATTCCTGACCAACGCTTCTGGTGCGGGTATAGTTTTATTATCTTTTATATCTTTTTTGGTACCGTGGAAAAAGTTCAGAAGTTTCAGTTTTATCTAGTCGATATCCACAAATATTTTAAAAATAACAAAAAAGTTGTGAAACATATTTTAAAAATCGAAATCGAATACTTACAACCTTTAATTCACTTACAAATTTCAATATTCAAGGTTCCCCGAATACCCAATTTGCAACTGATGTAAAGGAAACAAATAGAAAGCGGAAACAAAAGTTATATGTGTGAATGAAATTTTCAAATTCTATAAATTAAAAAACATCTTTTTTATTTTTTCTTTATAGATTCGTGTTTGGTTATTATTTTAGTATGATTATTGAAAGGAGATGCTGAAAACAACTACTCCACGGCCAATATGCCCCGACTGGCGTTGCATTACATCAACATCTCCATGGGTGTCGCCACATCCTTCATCAAGACCAAATACCAGACAATGATTGTCTTCCTCAAAGACAATAGAGGTCGCTGTAATGGCATCTGCATAAAAGCAGATCGTTATCTATCTGTCAATTAGACAATAATTGTCAGACAGGTAGTAGCAAAGACCCAAAGAGGGCACTACGGTGTATTTCACTGTATCTCGCCACTACAAATATTTTAGTATGAGTTGCAAATTCAGCAGTATTATCTATTTTTCCAATGTATGAAGTTGTTATTTCTAAGATATTTTGAGTCAAAAACAAGAATTTGGATACACTGCCTCATCCGTACTTAAATTTGTATCACAGACAAAAATATTTATTAAAATAATACATTTTAGTAGTAGCAGTTATATAAAACTTTCAGGAAGACTATTTAAAATTTGTAATAAAACATATGAAACTTTAATTATATTTAATATTTTCCTTCTCCATTTGAAAGTTATTTCTAAGTCATTACAGTTAAGGTAAATACTAGTATTAATATTGAACACTATTTAGCACAACTTGATCCGGAATTAGAAAGTCTAGTGTCATCAAACTAAATGAACTGGCAAGTTCCTGCAGGGTCCGCAACGGACTGGTAGCTCAAATGTTTTTATCGCCTAGATAATGCCCTCGACGTCTTGGGGTGGAGAAAATATTTGACTTTTATGATCTTTCCGTCTGGTAAAAAGAGAGTGTGTTATGTTGTAGCTTCGGGTTATCTGGTAAACTACGAGTAAAAAGCTACTTGTCTACTATTTCCTTTAGTTTTAAAGGAGGGTTGATAGCGCAATAAGCCCAGGAGGTTGCAATGTTCTAGAGGCGAGGTCAGACGATCCAGCCCGCACAAGAAATGGGACTGACAACACCCAATTGTATAAATATGCTATGACGCAGCAGTATTAAAATTTCTAGTCATTCTGTAACAAAAAAAAAATAATAGTATCAAATTTGTAATAATCACAATGAATTGCAAAACTCTTGAGATAATGTTTATGCTATGATAAAAAGATTTGATGTACAGGGTATCCCACGACCAGCGTGCGTTGGACGTAACATAAAATCAAAAACTGACTCAACTCTAAAATTTTGCTTCTAGAGGCTGTCGACACTGCCGAGTTCAATGAAAATATTGACAGTGGAGTACCACTTCTGGTTATACCGGAGAGAACCTACAATTGTTTATTCCGTTCTCGGATTCTACAGGAAATTTTACCTAATCCTGTATAAGGATACCTTATGTCAATAATTTATCGTTTTGGAATTTTATCGATTTTTTCGAAAATTTTGCATACATCGATGTTGTACCGTACACGTAAAATACACCCTGTATTTTATATTGCCGTTTAATTAATCTCATTTTTCGCTATCGAACTGTATATCGGTAACTTTCCTATACCTACCTGTCCTAGTTTTCGAGATACTTCAGAATCTGTTCCAAAATGTTATAGAAACTTGAATGTGAGTCTATGTTTTTTTGTAGTATTCTATGAAAAACAAAATGATCTGAAACCTAGTAAACAAATTACAAGAATTTGTGTCTAATTTTCATGTTTAAGGCTGCCAAGGATGAATGTGGGACTGTGGGACAGTGAGAGGGCAGTAACCAAGCTGGACGAAATCAAAGATTTTACGAGAATGAAGACTTGCGATATATCGCATCTGTGCGACCTAGTTCTGAATACTTCCTACTACCTTACCATTTTCGCAGTCTCGCATTTCTGTTTGGGAGTCTGTATAAAAAAAGAGGAGGAAAATCTACTCATAACAGGCCAATGTATACGACAGCTTTCAGGACACTAAACCGATGTTCGATACTTACGTGCAAACAATAAAGCAAATGAAATGAGAAAATAAAACCACTACATGTGTTTTGCAATAATTTAACGAAAATTAGGAAACTATTATGTTTGTTAATAATATCACAAATTATGATAATAATGATAATGTTTATTTCTAAGCTTGAACATTAAATGGAAATTTAAAGAGGGATATAAGAGAATTAAACACAACATCAATCATTAAAATAAATGTTCAAATACACTTGCATTTGCGTGCGTGCAAACCAAAATGCTTCTTTGTATTTGACTTGATGTTACCCTTTGAATTGCTGCTACACACTGTTATTTACATTTGAAACAAACTCTGAAATCGGGACACCAGGACCATCTCGACACCATCTCGAAAACCAAGACATATAGGTACAGGAAACGTAAATACAGTCCGACAGCTAAAAATGAGAGGAATCAAACGGCAATATAAAATACAGAGTGTTCTATTTAACTATTTAGCAAGAATTTTGTACCTGAATTTGCCAAAACTTGTCTCGGGATATTCAACACCCTGTATAAGCCGTATAAGTTTGTACTAATTTACAAAACTCTACTACAACTAGCTAATACTCACACTAAAGTTAAACCTTCTAGCTGAATTATTACCAGAGATATGTGTATGGACATACAACCTCGATTTTACGAAATTTTTGAAAAAACTATATTATTTTCCTTACAAAGGTTTAGGTAAAATTTCAGGTAGAATCCAAAAAAGGAATAAAAAACAGTGAGTTCCATTTAAAGTAACCTTTAGAAGGTTACGTAAAGAAGTTGTATGCCACTGCCAATATTTTCATTGAACTCGGCAGTGTCGACAACCCCTACAGACAACCAGAAACAAAATGTCAGATTTGATTTTTGGCTTCTATATTACGTCTAACGTACTCTCGTCGTGGGATACTCTGTATAATGCTGAACTTAAATAAGTACATATGTTATCCATTATCACTTGTTAATTTTATGCTCTTATTATAGTTTAATAGATTGTATACTTAAGTATACAATCATATTAGGTACTTTATATTAAGTAAGCATATTTAAGTACTTTATATTATATTTAAGTTAACTGTATTATGGCTCATCTCTATATATATCTGTAATTGGACTTGTAAAAATAAAATAAACTAACTCCCGAGAAATTAATCAGTTTATAACCTACTGGGTGGAACAGAAAAATATTTCGTCCTACCTTTTTTATTTTACAAGAGAGGTCAACCACATCTGAGAAGTGTTTGTTGGAACAAAATATGGATTTAAAAGCACTACAAAATAGTTTCAGTTAGTTTCGATTTCACCGAAAGTCGACATATATTATGAAAATCAGTTGGGAGTCTATTATATCGTAATGTTTTCTTATATGTACATTCCTTTATTGTTAACAATTCTTAAAAATCGGCTACAAATAAATTTGATATACGCATCCAGAGTTCTTATCGTTTCTAAGCTTTGATTTATTAATTTTTGATGAAATGGAATGACCACTATTTCTAGTTTTTCATAGATATCTACTAGGCCGTTGTAACCTGGTTACAACTTTCTTCAGAAATTTTAAGAAATGTGTGATCGAAACATAATTTTGTATTTAATTTTACACAAATGATGTTCCTCACAAAGTTCGCTGTAAATTTTGATGTGTCACCAAGTTCTGAACATATTTCAGAAACTAAAAATTGTTTTAAAAGTATTTTTATATCATTTAATCGAACTCAGGTGTTTTTTTATATCTATGGGAAAACCTATTTATATCTAAAAAATGGGAACCGTATTTAGATGCATGCTGATATGCGATACAAAACTACACAAAAACAATGAAACTTTGAAAATTCTGATTATGTCATTGTTATTTTCGGATTCTTTGAACACGTAAAGAGCTCTATCTACCTCTATCTCTAGCTATAGTAACTGATCCTGCTGAACCGTTCAAAACATAAAACACGAATACTTGAATCATACTTTATACACTGGACACAGGGATTAATACAAAGGATTCAAACGTTGAACTTACTTTTGGTCAAACTTGGTAATCTTTATAGTGAATACAATGTTTAGTTTCAATAACATTTTCTAAATTTAATTCACACTAATCGTGAAAAATAAAAAGATGGGGGTAAGAAAAGAACCTTGATCCTGATTGCAAATGATGGACTACATGTTATTTTCTTTTAATATAATCTATGTAAGTAAGTCTTTTTGCGACTTCCATTTGTGCTGAAACCAGACATCAATCTAATTATTAAATTAAATAATTTATTTTTTATTATCTACTTGAGTTCACTGATGAATTGTGTGTGTAAGCTCAAGACTTATATGAACACAGCACTTTATTTGAGATATATTATTAAAATGCTTTATGCTCCGTAAACATACAGATTGAGGTTTTTAAAGACGAAAGCTTCCCATCCAGGTACTAATATAGCATTAAGGATATTTAATATACATGAAAATGTTAAGCTTACTATAAGCTTAACTTCATAACAAATAAATTGTACGTTTCAAAAGTACACTCATTAATAATAGCTACTAAGCTGTAGATGCGCAAATGCATTTGTAAGTTTTTTTGTCTTATTTTCTCTTCCCTTTCTCATATCTTCAATTGCATGCATTGAAGTAGTGAACCACTTGTATAATTTTTGCATAGCATAAATTACAAAACAACTAAAAAGATGCGACGAAAATGAAAATGGAAGTAAACAAAATTTCAGATGTGCTGATACAATGACATATATGGATGAATTGGGTAAGTATATATGTTGCCCAATCTAAACATCGCTTAAGAACAACGACTAATACAACTTTTGTTCACTAAATTTAATTTTCTAATTTAATTTCTTCTTAAATTTCTCATTTAATAGATACATAAATAAACGAGAGGAAAAGTCAGCGGAGTAGTTATAATCAACGTATAAGAATTAGTTAGGTATTTAGTTAAAAGTTATTTAAATAATATGATCTAATAGAAGTTTTTTGTTTTCCTATATTCCATTGAAAAATGCAATACGGTACATAACCTGGATAATTCAAATCGTATGCGTACTTGTTAGCATTAAAAATGCTTATAGGATCGCGAAGGTTATTCGTATATAAGTATGTTTCGACGAAAAGTGTAACGCGATAAGCATGTCACACCGACATGGATAGATAGTGGGGACCGAATAGAGCGGGCGGCGTGGGCGCATGGATTGGCATTCGTATCCGTATATTGCAAATTGCAAGTCTGAGAATTTGAGCTGTCATGTGAATGTGATATTACAAGGTGGTAATATCTGTAAGTCGCAAATGGGCAAGTTCTCAAATTAGATGGTAACCTTTGCAAGCTTTCTATAGTTCCAAATTTCCTTGATTCATTTTCAATGCACTCTGATGGTTACAAGAATTGCCAAAATCTGTGAGTTTTTTTGGTATGTATAGCCTTCTAAATAATGTTATTTCCTTTATGTGTACCTGTTTTACAGGTAACAGGAAATCTTAATTAGTTGATAACAACCAAACAATTTAATTAGTGATAAATACTTTAGTTTATTCTTTGTTGTTAGTGACTTCATTTTCTTGTTAAATACTGAAATATATATATAATTAGGTACTTTATTAGTCGACCCAGAGCTTATTTATAATCTCTGGTAGACCTCCTGGTAAGAAAATGTCATAATATTCATAATCAACATCATGTCTGCTGATCCAACATGAGATTTAATTTTTATTGAAAAACACTAGTTCGATAAAGATTACACGTGTTATAGTTTATATATGTTGGACATGATGGAACAAAGTTCCGTGAGTGGAATAATTTTCATCATACTTCTTCAAATCTTTATGTAATAGAGAAGCTCAAATGACTACACAATAAGCCGGTCTGATACGCTACATTTTTCACGTTCGATTCAACTCGTTCGTCTGTCACTAAAGTTAAAGGAAAGCTAAAAGGAAAAAGGAAAAGCTGCCTCCCTACGTACAGAGTAATACTTTTAGAAAATAATTATTTTGTTACTTTTACTTGAGATCTATATGTTAATAATAAGTGAAGAAAGACGCATTTATAAACATGTTTACTGTTTGTATTAAAATCTTAATTAGTTCTGAGTTGATTTTAAAGATCTTATACGTACAAAGAATAATATAGAAAGCTTATAGTTTCTTTGTCGTAGTGTCACGAACTTCTACCCATGGTGTATATAAACAGGAATGGGTTTTATTCTGCTGTTTGGATTATCCCTGGATTTAGCCTTGATTGTCCATCGACTTTCTTGCTTTTTAACAGTTTTTCATTTGAGTGAAATGGATTAATAGGTAGGCCAACTCTGACGTAAATTTGAAACTGATTGAAGAAGAATTTGAGACTGTTGTTGTATGCTAGTATGTTACTGATGTGCTTGATGCCGGTACTAGGAGGATGAATATTATTTATCTTGCAGTCAAACAAAATATGATGCATTTGGTGTAGGCTACTTTTTTCATGCATCACATAAAGACGCCAGTAGCATTGATCTCAATAATAAACACAAATATAAAAAAATGGCAAACAAAATGACGCAATTATTGAAATAAGATTGATTGATAAGAAGATTAAGAATTAATTGTGTAGATATTATAAGTATTATAAATTACTAGTATACATTACAACTTTCTTAATCGCCCGATTTATTAGTGTTTATAAGATAATTACTATTGTTTCTGATAGCTCTGATATTGCGTACTAAACTCCTTTAAGCCTTTTATCCAGAGGTAAATGATATTACTCTTTTATAGAATCAGTTCGCCCCTACAGAACGAAAACTTTTGATAGGGTCACCAAACGAAAGGGTAAATTAGAACCTGCACTCTGCAGTCGTCGTGATTGGCGCGGGGTTGTAACCGGAAACTTCCGGATGGATACAGGCGACCAAGATAATATCGCTGTCAGCAGAGCTGGAATGAATTTCATAGTTATGCGATTAGGAGCCACAGTCCAAGGTCAAGACAACATGAGATATCTTGTAATATGTGGGGTAGTGCCCTCTACTAATCGTGATGTTTTGTCTGAAAAAATCTTGTTGATATTTTCTTTTTAGTCAGTAACAACTTATTTATCTTTACAAAAAGTCAAGTTAAGTGTATATGATGTAGTCAATGACATTGTATCCAAATTATTAATGAACCATTCTTGGTAATTAAATTCCTTGTAGAATTTTAGCTATATCTATAAGCCTATAGAGTAGTTAGATTAAATATATTATGCACTGAATATTCAAGAATGCAAATTTTTACATCGATTAATAGTTAAAATCAATATGGCAATGAGGGAAACAAAAAAGTTGTAAAATCAGCTCCATGATGTATTCAGGTCCCAGTGTGTTTATATACAGTGCGCGTCTAAAGTCCGCCCCCTCTGCTAACTTTTGAACTCATTGGGTTAGTGACTCCGGATAAAGTACAGGGTGAATCGTGTAAAATGTATTATTTTTTGACGAAAAATTTATTTTCCCAAAATGAAAGATGGTGCCACAGGCGCTGTCAAATATATTTTTTTAAATGATAAGGTGGGACATGTTGCATATCATTTAAAAGGTCCCTCAATTCTCTGCATAACAGTCTTTAAAAAATTGAAATCGGTCCATCCTTTCTTAAGTTATCAGCGTTTTTGTGAGTAAGGTTATAAATGAATAAAAAGCAGTCAACTTCAACGGTTTATTAAAGAAAACAAATATTTTAAAACGAATAACTAAAGAACTTGTTCTAAATGAGCACCTTGGACCTCCTGACAATAGAAGAACCTATTAGACATTTCTTGGCGCACGTTATGAAATGTTTGCCTGGAGATAGATGCGCACTCGTTGCTGATTCTCTGCCGTAAATCCAAAAGATTGTCTGGTTGGGTAATGAATACCTTAGATTTAAGGTAACCCCATAGAAAAAAATTCAATGGACTCAAATCAGGTGAACGAGCAGGCCACTCAAGAGGTCCTCGGCGACCAATCCATCTGTCAGGATAAAAGTTATTAAGGAAATTCCTTACTTCCCTAAAATAATGTGGTGGCGCGCCGTCCTGTTGATACGTTATGTTAAGCCCTTGAAACTCATGGACATTATTGTGGACTATTTCGCCTATGGTAGGCTGAATATTGTTTTCTAGTAGATCAAGGTATACCTGTCCCTTCAAATTTTCTTCAATAAAAAAGGGTCCTATGATGTGATCTCCTAGGATACCTGCCCAAACATTCAACTTTTGAGGATATTGTGTGTGACCTTCTCTATACCAATGTGGATTCTGATTACTCCAGTATCTAACATTCTGCCTGTTCACATTTTCATTAAGGAAAAAGAAACATTCATCTGTGAAGCAAATGCTCCTCAGATAGTCAGCATTAATGATAATTTTTTCCGTCATTATCTCACAGAACTCCATTCTTCTGTCTGGATCGTCTTCTGTAAGTTAATGGATTATCTTCATCTTATAGGGATGAAATTTATTTTTTTAAGCACTCTCTGCACGGACCGCGGACAAATCTCGTGCAGCTCACTCACATGTGATGTAGATTGTATGGGATTTACCACCATTTCCGCCATAATGTCTATCATTTTATCCTCAGGAAGGGACGGCCTACCACTCCTTTTTTCATTATGAACGGAACCAGTTCTTAAAAATTTAGAAATTAGTTGTCGCATATATTTCCTGCATATGGGACGTTCTGGATGTCTTTCATTAAACATTCGCTCTGCAGCATGATATGACCTCTGACACTCGAAAAAGAAAGATACTGCTTCAATTTTATCTTCAAGCGTACGGACCATTTTCAATAAATAAATCAATGATAAAATTAGTTAAGACAATACATATTTCACATGCACACACGTTTGACAATGTCAAAATGACAGTTGTCAACAACAATTTTTTCCAATAATATCGAATACTTATGAATAAATCATTCAATCACAAAAACGCTGATAACTTGAGAAAGGATGGACCGATTTCAATTTTTTAAAGACTGTTATGCAGAGAATTGAGGGACTTTTTAAATGATATGCAACATGTCCCACCTTATCATTTAAAAAAATATATTTGACAGCGCCTGTGGCGCCATCTTTCATTTTGGGAAAATAAATTTTTCGTCAAAAAATAATACATTTTACATGATTTACCCTGTACTTTGTCCGGAGTCACTAACCCAATGAGTTCAAAAGTTAGCAGGGGGGGGGGGGGCGGACTTTAGACGCGCACTGTATAATTGTAACAACGCGAACACAATGGCGTTGTAAGACTAATATTGAAATCTCTAAAATGATTCGTTTCTTTTATTTTCCTTACTTACAATTCTGATTGATTAACTTCTCCACCTAACTGAGACATTTTGCTACACCAATAACTTCGTGACCTTGTGTCACAGAAAGTGTTAGTTATTATTACCAAACCCTTTGTTTGCAGAAATAATGACTAGGTTGCGAGGATTACGTCAGTTTCCTTAGTGTAATAGACATTATTAGTTTCTTTACAAGGTTTACATTACGGTTACGGTCAATGTTTATATTATGAAAAATTTGATTTATAATTACTAAATTAACTATATTGAAATAAAGGTTTATTTCATACAAGGAAAATAATGTCTTCCAAATCATTTATTTGTATCTGAAACATGTGTTTAGCAAATACTTTAGCTAAAGATGTTATAAGAATTAGGACTGTATGATATAAAGCAAACTGTGGACAAACAAATTCCTTTACCTAATTTTAATTATTAATCATTTCCCTCAGTGCATGAGCGAAAAAATGTAATCACTGACTCACTAGTGTTCGCCTATCTTTCTTTATCTTAATTCAAAAATTGGAGACAAAGCTCAAGAGATGTATAATACAAATTTAAAACTGGTGTAGGACTTGGTTCATTTCTGTTATGAAAATTGTTTAAGACATCCAACAGATACATTTTACTATAATGGTAATTTTTAATAATAAACAATTTTATTTAATAATAAATGCTAATAATAGTAAGCAATAAATGTCTAGAAATAATGGTGTTAAATTTGAAAATAATACGGTGCAAGAAATACAATCAAAATGTTTTCGAACACTTTTAATTTTTGTTCGTTATTTTATTATTATTAGCTTCCTGTCTTTAGATGTAGTTTACTGGGGTTTATCTCCTCCCAAAGCAAAGCACACGTAAAATGGGATTTACTTTTGAAATCCGCCTATGTCGCCAAAGCCCTCAAATACCTAAGACATCTGGAGGGATCTTGGTAGGGAGAATTCGCTTCAACTTCCAATATTCCCACCTACGTTGCTTACTTAGTTATTATCCCAGGATTATCTAATGAAATTACATGATAGTAATTGAATGCGATTACCTCGCCTAGGTTCTTACATTGGTATTCAAATAATCCACCATGTTTGTACAGCTATAGTTCTTTTTTTGTATAAAAATACTCGCGAAAATATTACGTACGCAATTCTTATTGTTTTCCTTAATTCCAAACAAATTGCTCCAATATTAAATCTGTGTGCATAAAACAGGTACCGTTCTTAATATGCAACTAGTACTGCAATATCACTCTATAAATGGGTACACACTTTAATTAATAAGGTTTTCCAGGTTTCCCTTATTCTCGTACTACTTAAATGGTAGTTAAAGTTATACCACCGTAAGTCATCCCTGGGCGCTCACGGCCCGCAGAATAATAATATTCCGCTCCCTCTCTCACACAAGTCTCTGACTTCCGCGTTCATTATTAAGATGAGAATGAGGGAGAGAGATATTATTATTATTATAACAATTGTTAGTATACAGGGTGTTAGTTAAACATGCGGCAAAAATTCAAGAGGTTATTCCTTGGACTATTCTAAGGATATTTTATCCTTTGATGATTTTTGAAAAAGAGCTTTGTTGCGAAGATATAGGGCGAAAAAATTTTCAACAAATAACAATTTATTACCTACTAAAAATTACATGTAACATTTCTGAACCTACAAGAATTGTTCAAAATGGCTCCCTCCAGCTCGGATGCAACCATCCAATCTTCTCCTCATAGACTCCCGAACTCTTTCAAAAACACCAGGGTCGTTTCTTATTGAGTTACACCCAGGAATTATCCGATCTCTTAAATCGTCCACATCTTCCAGTGGCCTAATATAAACGAATGACTTTAGATGGCCCCATGGGAAATAATCCAGGGGGTTTAAGTCCGGGAATCGAGCAGGCCATACGTGAGGTCCACCTCGACCAATCCAGCGATCTCCGTATGTTGCTGTTAAAAACTCCCGAGCAACTACACTAAAATGAGGTGGTGCACTATCATGCATAAACCACATTGCCTGTCTTGTAGCCAATGGTACATCCTCCAAAAACTGAGGTAGCGTTTGTTCCAAAAAGTTGCGGTATACTTCGCCGGTAAGTCTTCCTGGTAGAAATACCGGTCCAATTAGCCAGTCACCCACAATTCCAACCCAAACGTTCAACGAGAAGTGATGTTGAAACCGATCTTCACAAATCTCATGTGGATTTTCGTCAGCCCACACATGGTTATTGTGGAAATTCCTTATTGCATTTCGCGAGAAACTGGCTTCATCGGTAAAAAGAATCAGCATAAGTAGTTGAGGGATTTCAACCAATCTGTGCAAAAGCCATTGACAAAATGCAATACGTGGAGCAAAATCCGCAGGAAGAAGTGCCTGAACGCGTTGAATGTGGTATGGGTACAACAAATTATCTCTCAGAATTTTCCAAAGAGTCCAATTACTTACATTCAAAGTATTTGCAATTATTCGCGTAGAAGTACCTGGATCTTCTTCTATCATGTCCAGCACATTCTCTTCTACGTCTACCGTTCTTGCAGTCCTTGGCCCTCCTGGTCCTCCACTTCGCTTCAATGTTTCCGTTTCTCGAAGACGTTGATGAATACTTTGAAAGATTTTTCTATCGGGAGCAATGTGGTTAGGAAATCGTTCAATGTGCCGTCGCCTAGCTTCTAATGCATGACCATCAGCAAGTCCATAAATAAAATGCATGTCAGCGATCTCGGCATTCGTATAGCGAGCCATTATAGAGAACTTCACTAACAACCGTTTACACGTCAACTAGCCAAACGTCAATCAATCTTAACAAATGCTACACGTACAAACTACAAAAACACAACATACAAAAACATACAAAATAATCACTCCGAAGTATCACGGGATCTTGGTAAGAAAAAACAACTCCTTTTTCTTACATGTCTTTTACTTGATACGTCCAGTGTAGTACGTCATACTTTTATTTCACCTACATTAATGTGAAAAATACCAAAATTGGATTTGTTGAAAATTTTTTTCGCCCTATATCTTCGCAACAAAGCGCTTTTTCAAAAATCATGAAAGGATAAAATATCCTTAGAGTAGTCCAAGGAATAACCTCTTGAATTTTTGCCGCATGTTTGACTAACACCCTGTATACATTAATTTTTTGTGTAATCTGGCTACTCTTCAGGTTAGCGCAGTTAAATTTCTTTTATTTCAACATATAACCCACTACTAAAACCTAGGTATAAAAATTTGCAATTTCATTAAAGGCCTTATAAAAATATGTAGTCATATCTTATGAACCACCGCCAGTGCTCCATTATTATCTTCGGTGTAAAATAACCCTTCATTCTATGCATATGTTGTTATATTTTTCGTATGCTTTAAGTGCTGTACAAGTCGACCTGAGAGCTATTATACTGTGGATAGAGTTAATATGTGGCAAGATAAAAGCACTTATAAAAGGCAAAGCAACACTAAGTATCCTATCAAGTACCATCATATCAATTTATCTCATCCTTCACCGCAGCTTCCCTCATGCAAAGATCATAAACAGCTTGTAACTCAACCGAAAACAGTGTGAAAGTCAGTAAACAACATTCGAAAGAATGAAAATTTATACTCATAGGTGCAAACAAACGATCTACTGTTTGACAAATTATATAATCAATAATTTAACAGGATTGATGCTTCACTTGCATTATTTAAACAGATAACACAGTAATTTAATATAGTTTAGGTATTTGTCGAAGGAATTAAAATAAAAAATGCATTTTTATTTAAATTATATAAATATTGCGATGTAATGATGTTGATGTTACTCTCTTCCTTATTATATATGAATTAATATGTAAAGAAAACCATCTACCTCAACTCATAGACATTCCCTTTTCTAATATTTTTACCACCATCTAAGTAAATATAAAACTTAAATATAATAATATTTGTATTCATATTTTTTATTGAAAACTTAGTTTTTATACTATTTCTTTTTCATCGAATACCAAATAAGTAGAAGGAAGAAATAGAGAACAGAACAGAGTTTTCCAAATTTTGTTTTTATTAAGAAATCCAGTACAAGCAGAATTTAAATATATCACAAAGTATGTTAACACTTCCGGTTATACCGGAAGTCGAGATGAACTTTGTTATTTTAAATAGGACACCCTATATATTATCGCATTTTTGGATTCTACGAAAAATTTTAGGGTCAATTTTAGGATTCCCTATAGCTAGGAGTTAACATTTTTGCATTTTGCAGATATTAATATTTAAAGAAAAAAAATGACGTATGCTATAGTGCGCAAGAGTATAAATATAAATTAATATAAATATAATTTACTTCTTTTCAAGTTTTGTCCTGTAATTGGATTTTGTATCTGTTGGGCAAATACTAAAATAAATAAATAAATAAATAAATAAATAAATAAAGAGTGTCCGCAACTTTTTCTGGGAAAATTATATAAGTTGATTTTTTGTATTCTTAGAAAGTTAAGCGACGGTAAATTATGATCTATCCATATGTTCAAAAATAGTGTCCCAAGTGTTCCATTTTCGCTGTTGCATTTTGGAAATTTCGAACAGCCATAACTTTTTAAACTCAAATGGAACACCTTGTATTGTTCCAGTCTATAGTGCACATTGAAATCTCTTTCAAGCCTATAAGCATATAGGGTTGTGGTTATTACTTTTGAAGATATTTGCGCAAATTTCTACTATTTTGGCAGTTTTCATCATATCTAGAATGTTATCAAATTTGCCATGGACGTAAACATTTCAAAAATAATAAAATCGGTTTGGCATGTATCAAATACAAGTTGGTGTGTGTTGTGTCTGTATAATTTACACTTGTTATAAATAATTACCATTGTAGTTATACTGGGGAGTTGAAATTACTCAAACCATGATTATTTATATTTATTTATTATTTTTGGAGAATGTGATAATAATGTTTTAACAAGAACTTGTGGTACATTTGCTGCTCGATATCCGCAAAAACGGAAGCCATCACCAATTACAGCGAATTAAATTATTGAAAACTTTAAAAACTTTGCCTCCGTTTAACTTTTAATTACGTTTTTTTTTTGTTTCAAAGTTCCAAATTACTAATTAAAGTAGATTATTTCCTAAATCCGTTTTTTGAAACGCCAGACATGAATATTTTCTGCTTAATCAACTGTATCAACATTTTGGCAAGCTTTGCGTTAGGCTAAACTAGATAAATTCTAAATCCCCCCTGTTCCATCTCCCTGTTACCCCCTAGACCCCCTGTCCCCCCTGTTCCATCTCTTTCACGCAAGGGTTTGTTTTCAACTTTGATTATTTTCAGGAATGTTTCAGATTATTGAAAAATAGAAGAATATATAGATAACACACCTAAATAAATGGTGGCAAAGAAAATTCAGTTGAATATTCCAGCATAACAAAAAAGAAATTGTAGATTTCTAACTTGCCTCTAAATGGTATAAGACCAGTTTCTGAGTAGTTGAAATAGAATGCGAATGGGTTGGAACAATTTATAGTGGAAATACCTTACACATTATGAAACTTTCTAACTTCCATGATTCCAACACGGGAAAATTTAGCCTCTTAAATAGATTATAAATTAACGCAACTTTATACAGCACCAGTAGAAGAATGTGCCAAACTTAAGACTTATCTCAAATTTTTTTCATTTCGCGTGCATTCACTATTAGGCGTATAAAGAATATGATAAACGAAAACGACAAATAATTACACCGAATGTCGCTAATACTTTTATCATACGTATAGGTACATATTCCTTAGCTTTAGTAGTTACTTAATAACAGTTAACTGCTTTAACTATTATAATTATGAAATTATTACTATTTGAATGCGATAAACATATCTGTAATTACAAGGAAAAATTATTTTATTTCACACTGTCCAGTAGGCGAGTGAGTGACTCAGGGTACAGGTCAGCGATCGAGGTGTCTCGATCGCTCAACTCATAGGTTATGAGTTCGAATCCCCATTCCATCGTTGTCCACCACCAATTACATGGTCTACTTGTCGATACAGGCTTGTTCCCAGGGCAGGCAATCATCCTGGCGGTGGACTAGGATGGGAAAAATGTCAGTTTGATGTTAATGTGAGAGATTAGAATGAGTTGATGTTTGACCGTTTTACAGGTTTTCCTCATTCTAGCATCGAATGGTGCTTCTTAGGGCTTACCAACAACTCGTTTCTGAGACGTAAATGGACACAAGTTCCAGACTTTCGTGCTAATTCATGTGATTAGAATAAGGTATAGAGATATTATTATTTCTCCTTGATTTTGGCAATCATTCGTACTTATAATTAATTACATAGTAATTACGGCATGTATGAAAGAATTTGCAATACCGTAAATATATTTTTTAGACTATCTATGTGGCAAATTTACTGTTGTGAATAATAATTCTTCCTCATCTCACACATTCGAGTGTGATACAATTTGGTTTTATATGGGTCAAAGTTGGAAAGAACATTGATTTGTGGCACGGCACAAATAAATCATAATGATAAACATTTTATGATAGGATACATAAAATCAATGGCATGTGTTGCACAAAGCCAACATCGCACCGCTGTTATTTCAAATACCGAACAATTGAATATAATCGAATTATCAGTGGAGGTGATATTAATTTACAAGATTTTACAAAATAGACTGTCATTAATTTAATAATAAGTATTACCGAATTAAATTATTGTCGTTATACATTATGTGATATTATATAACTTATTTTGCCTGTTAGAACTAGGTAGCTAGTTGCACCTATATCAATGATAACATGCAATACAAAGATGAAAATAAACCATCATTCATCAATTAGATGATGTTATTGATAATGTTTGAGATAAGATTTTTACAGGGATCTATAGGGAAACAAATAAAGAGAAACGGGATATGGAAAAAGATGTGTATGGTAAGTAGTTCCCCCGTGGTACTTAGAACTACTGTCCGACTGGAGAAATATTTAGTGTGCACAACAGAGCAGGTATTGCGCGAAGAAATTACATCGACAATCGATATTTCGGGGTTTTTTGCCTTCCCAGTGTAACGTGTTTGAAAATGCAAGCATAAAATAGGGTACTACTATTCTAATTGAGTTTTGTTCTAGATCTGACCATCTTTTTTTTTTTTTGATAGATAGATAGATTTATTCATTTCTAACAGGTTTACACCCAATTACAAGAAATACTTAAACCATATATACATAAATTTTCATACACACACTCATAGAAAAACAAAGAAAAATAAACTAAATAGCAACAGATAATTTTGAAATTATATAATTTAAACTGTCGTAATTAATATCACAGACATCAGCGACGCACTTAAATATGCTGCACATTGAATGAACCGGAGATCTAACCAGAGTATTAGTCCTAGGGTTTCCGCAGTAAAATGTAGGCTTGTTTCTAGAATTGAGTCTTGGAACCAGAAAATTTATTTTGTGTAACATAGTCTCACAATCAATATTGTTATGCAACAACTTATACAAGAAGGTAACAGATAAAATTTTCCTTCTGTCGGCTAAAGAAGTACACTGAAATCGATCCAGTAGCAAATGTTGATCAGTACCTCTATCTGGAAAAACTCCATCAGTTCGAAAAGCCAAATATTTTAAAAATTTTCTTTGAACGCTTTCAAGATTGATTGTATGACTTTGCGCTAAGGGATTCCAGATTACCGCCCCGTATTCTAATTTTGATCTCACTAGTAAAGTGATCAAAAACTTCTGTATTGTGAAAGTTGCTACAATTACGTAATATAAAGCCCCCCATTTTACTTGCAGATGCAATTATTTGTTGAAAATGCAGATTAGAAGACAGTTCTTAGATCATTCCTTTATTTATTCATCTTAGATCATTTCCTTTAAGCATACTTAAAAGTATAAAAAACTCGGAACACATCGATATCTACAGCTGAGCCATTGCTTTATTTGCGGGATTACGACATTACCTAATGAGTTTTATGATCACTACATTATTCAAATACCTGGGGTTTCATGTATTACTAATAGATTTAAAACGTTAATATATTTTTGGCAATAGTATGTACAGGTTTAGTTTTATTAATGTGAACCCCATCTTAATATTTTAATGATTGACAGATAGAAAAAACTTGTAAACTGGTCTTAGGTATACAATTTTTTATGTAGATTCCGTTCATTCTAACACTTTTGCGGTGGCAAATTATGTATACACGGTACACAAAAAAGTATGTTTTGTTTATATGGAACACCCTGTATATTTTAATATTTTTGGATTCGGTACGTCATTCTGAAAACAAATATATTTTGAGAGAAAAAAAAGAGTTATAAGTTCTAAGCATTCTGCTCAAAGGAGAGTTTTGTCCAGAATTGGTGTAGGACAATAACTCATGAAATAAAGTGTTATCCCCTCGGTTATCCCTGAGATTGCGAGGAGGTACACGAAAATTTATAAGAGCTACTAAATTAGGCGAGTCCATCATATTATTCAACAATTTGTACAAAAATATTACATCGCCACACTTTCTCCTCTTTTGTAATGATTCAATATGAAAATTTTGTCTCAGTAAAGCAGAGTTCTCAAATATGTAAACACCACTCACTTTAAAATTTAAGAATCTCAAGAATCTATTTTGAACAGCCTCTAGGCGGGAATTATAAAACATATACTGAGGATTCCATACAACAGATGCAAAGTTTAACCTACTATGGACGTATGCATAGTATAATGATTTTAAAGAGCTTATTTTTTTAAAATCCCTACATGTTCTAATAACAAAACCCAACATTCTATTACTCTTTACCACAACTTGATCAATATGCGTAGAAAAAGTTAGTTTTCTATGGAAGATGACACCCAAGTCTTTTATTTCCTGAACTTGATTTAAAACCACATTATTAAAGTTGTAGTTGTACCTAAATGTATTTTTGTTACGTGTAAAGCATATATAATGGCATTTATCGAGGTTTAAAATAAGTTTATTGGCTAAGCAATATTTGAAAAACGAATCGAGGTCACTTTGAAACAAAAAACAGTCAGCTAGGTTATTAATGTGGGAGAATATTTTGATATCATTAGCATACATTAAGAATTTACAAAATTTAAAACATTTTTGAATATCATTCATATAGATCAAAAATAACAGTGGGCCCAAATGTGAACCTTGGGGTACCCCAGAAGTTGCAACATAAGACAAAGAACAATAACCCCTAACAGTTACAAGTTGTGATCTGTTATAAATATATGATGTAAGCCATCTCAGGAAGCTACCATGCACACCGATTTCAGCCAAATTCGCTATAAGTATATTGTGATTAATTTTATCAAAAGCTTTGCTGAAATCGGTGTACACAGAGTCCACCTAATCTGACAATCCATGCAGTTGTTGATATAATTAGTATAATGTACCAAATTAGATTCTATAGATCTTTTTGGGTAAAAACCATGTTGTTAAAAAATTATCGAAGATTTAACGGCATTAAATAAGTGATTATAACCCACCCTCTCCAGAACTTTGCTAAATATATTTAGCTTACTTATGGGGCGATAATTTTTTACTAAATTTTTCTCGCCAGACTTGAAAACAGGAACCACATAAGCGTTCTTCCATAATTGGGGAAAGTCACATTCTATAAAAGATTTGCTAAATAATAAAGTAAGAGGCACATATAGTGAGTTAGCACATTTTTTAATGAAAAAAGGAGATATACCGTCAGGACCAGCTCCGTTATTCTCATCCAAGTTAGACAGAATATTCAGAACTTCCTCGGGACTAACTCTAATAAAATGTATACAATTATTGACACTCGAACGATATTTCGATAAAGCTTGATTATATGGTTCATATACACTTTGGAAGTAGTTAGCAAATTGTTTACATATATCATTGCTATCCTTAGTGTATATATCATTATAAATCATAACATTTGGTATAGAAGATTGCACATTCCTTACGGTGGTAAGCTGCCAAAATTTCTTTACATTATTAGATATGTCATTTTCTATTGATCTTATATAAGTGTTATAATCGCTCCTAATCATTTTCTTAGTTTTATTCCTTAAATTACAGAAACGCCTGTAATCAGTTTCATTATGGTATATTTTCCACTTCAAATGAACTTTATTTTTTTCTTTAATAGCTTTAATAGTATTTTGAGTAAAATAAATTGGGTATCTCCTATTTATTTTCATTTCAGGAATAAAACTTTTTACAGCATAATTTATTTTATCATAAAAAATATCTAATGATTCGTTTACCGGTTTACACATAAAAATATCATGCCAATGCAAGGTAGAAAAATAATTATTAATTGCAACATAATCGCCCTTCTTAAAGTTATACATATGCAAGTTCTTATATTCTAACTGTAAAACTGCTGAACACGAAAAAATGAATTCCAAAGGTTTATGGTGAACATCTTCCTTAACTAATGCATTTTCACAATAATTTAAATTCTTCACACAATTGCAATTTGAGAGTATTAAATCTAATATATTGTTATTAAAATTTACAATGTGATTAAACTGCATTAACCCACAATAAGACAAAGTATCAATAATTAATATGCTCGAATATTGATTAACATTAGTTGGTATCAAATGTACATCATTATTTTTAAAAATCCAAGAAACAATAGGCATATTAAAATCGCCGCAAAGCAAAATTTTACCATCTGATATTTTATTAATAAGTCTATAGAGATTATTTGCAAAACATGTAAACGCAAAGTTGTCCGAGGGAGGCAAATAAACACAACAGATGTGAATTTTCGTGTTGTTAGATGATATTGATATCCAAAGGTCCTCCGCCTCACTCTGCCAATCTGTCTGTCTCACTGCCCGCAAATCTTCGCGTACTGCTATTAAAACCCCACCACTTTTTGAACTAAACGAGGTTTCTCTGTCACGCCGAAATACAAAATAATAATTATTAAATAGTTCACTATCATGCACACTATTGTTTAACCAGGTCTCAGTTATTAGTATTAAATCGGCACTACAATTGGCAATATTTAATTTGAATTCATTTGCTTTAGATCTTAAACCTCTACAATTTTGATATATAACAGAAAGATCCATAGACGAATAACAAAGAGTATATATTAAACAATATTAAGTAAATTACAACCAATTAATTTGATCCACACTTTTTATGACTCTTACTCGAGACTTATCGTCCTTACGTATGAAAATGTTGCAGTTCTTTAGCCAAACGTACTTATAACCTCTATTCCTAGCAGCTTCCCTGGTTTTCTTATATAATACTTTGTTTTCGGTGGTCAAATGATCATTTAAATATTAGAGATGTCTTCAACAGAAAATGCTCTTTTTGATGCAGTTAACGAGGACGCTCTTTTATTTTTAGCTGCAGCTAAAATTTCATCTTTAGTCTTTACTGAAGAAAGCCTTATAATAATGTTTTTAGGAAATTCTGATTTGAAAGATTGCACTAATTAAAGATTGCACTAAGATTGCAATAATTAATATATTAAGATGGGGTTCACATTAATAAAACTAACCCTGTACCTAATAATTAAAAAAATATGTTACTGATTTTATAATTTACAAAATGTATTCTTATACTTTCAGCACCGATTATGAAGTGTGAAGTAGCCAATTAACTAGTGATGTTTTGCGAAATCTAGTTATACATACCTGATATACATTGAATACTTAAATGTTGAAATAAATTTGATAAAACTTTCATAGAACAAGTTTACAATCAAAAAAAAAAAAATTAATCCAAAATGTTCGTCTCAATTTTCAGTTGAAAAAATTTTAATATATTTACCTACCTTGGTAGTCATTTTTTCTAATTGTAACAAGACTATTGCTGCGGATAACATTATTTACTATTGTTTTAATTTAAAGATATAATAAGCATTAATTTTATTTACCAAATTTATACATTTATATTACTTAACTTCCTAACATCTACTCACGCGTTTTGTGATGAAATACATTCAATTAAAACAAAATTACAGTACCATAAATAAGATACAAAATGTAATTATTTCTTAAATTTAAAATAGGGCACTAACAGCCAATATAAGTGCTACGTAAATCTTGGGAAAGTTTTTGAGTTTCAAAGAAATTTGTGGTCATAGTCATTCATAAATAAATGGGGTAGGTGCACAATTTTTATTCCATAGCGCTCCTTTTATTCAAAATTGCTGCTTTCACGTGAATAAAGATTGATATACCAACTCTTTCTTCATTAGTTGCCGCGATCTTTTCACTCACCGAAATGAAAGAAATATTACTTAAACCTATCGTGACTAAAAAGTAAATCTGATGGTGGCTGATACCCTGGAACGTATAAAATAAAAACTCATTTTTATCGGAAACCCAATAATCGATCAACTTTCCTAGCTCGCTGATATGTTTGTAATAAATAGTTTACGAAGTCGACGAACTTTGATATTATGATAAATTGGATTTCCCGATCTTCTCATGTAGAGAAATAATTGACACGTCAAGAAAGATCTTAAAGATATCGTCTGGCACGGTGAAATCCCCCGAGGGTAGAACAGAACGGCACATGCCTTGCCCCGGCACTAAATTGAATTCGGAGTATCCACCAAGAGAATGTTTGCTGAAGTAGTAATTGTCGAGCGTTCTCAACTAGTAGCCCAGTCAGATAATAGACGCAAATTTGTCTTTTTACATACCGCTTCATTTGGCCCCAGTCTGGATTTAAATAGGTTGGTATGGAATGTGTTCGATCCAATTGAATGTTTTATTGGAATATCAAAGTATGCAATTCTTTTTAATTGCCTTTGAACTTTTGTAACAAAATTTATTTTAAATAAATCTCTTTTATAAAGTAAAAGGTTGTATATTTTTTGTGGAGAACTTTAAAAAAAATAACTTAAATAATGTCAATATCAAGAATAAGTCTTGATGATATAAATTTTCAATTTATAGCTTTATCGTAAAATGAAAATATAAATAAAATTCTCTAGAAATGTATTTATAACTTTAAAAATATTATTATCTTAATACAATTCTATAGAGTACAATGCATCTAACGGTCGATTAAATTTCTATCTCCATCAATAGAGCATAAGAAACAAAGTTAGTTAAGTCCACTCAATACTACTACAAAACTACTCTACTACAAAACTAGTTTTGTGTCCAACAATACACCGCAAGAGATCCATAATGATTGTATATGCTTCTTGAGTCATTTCGAAAACATTTAAGTTAATATATTTTCGAGATGACAATAATAGTTTTAACAAAGTTGAACTGTGCTTGATTAGATATAATAGATATTCATGGTCCAAATTTTACAGGTCCATGGTTACGCTGATCAGGTAGTACCAAATAATTCAAAACTTACCGTTCTGACTGACAGTAAACTGTTATTACCATTGGCAATCCTGATCCAATTGAATTAGAGTTAATTGATACAATACTCGCCCTTATTGAAGGTGCCGCTATCAGTATTTTTGTAGGATACGTCAAATACGTTTCATTCTTTAAAACAAATATTTTTAAGTGTTAAACTATAAACCATTTGCTTGTAGTCAACCTTTTAAGCAGAAGTAAATGGGTTAACTAACTAGTTCGTAACTATTAAAAATCCTTCATCATTGAGCATTTTTCAAAAATATTTTGATATGTACACCATTCTCCATGAATTTATACCTTACCAAACTTTTATATTGTCACCTTTAGTTCATGGTAAATATTCATAACGATATTGGTAGGAAATCTTCAAAGACGATTATTACTAGCTACAGAAGAAAATAACAATAATCAAGAGACGTATATAATACTAAATATATAGTAGAAGAAGGAGAACATTTGGAAAACCCAGGTCAAGCTTAGGTACAGTGTCAGATGTTTATGCTTGACATAGATTTTATGAGATTCTGCTATATATATGATAAATATGTTCTAGGAGATAGGAAGTACTTGAGATGTTCTAGGAGATATGCTTCGATAATTCTGCAGATTGGATCGTGTGTCTTTTCTTGGTCTGCTTATTGCTCAACAATTATGTTTGATTTGGAAGAAATGTGATATTATGACACTACGATAGGTAATGTATGTGATACATACTGTATTAAACCAAAAGTCATGCCATAAATATCAGATCCAAGCTTTCCATTAGGGACCTCGTTTTTTTTTTGAAGGCACAAGGGTCTAACTAAGAGAACTAAAACAGATGTAGACCAACTTAATGAATTTGGTAACAGTTATTGAGAAAATATTGGCCAGTTTAACGTAGATCTTTCGCAAAAAGATGGAAACATAAACTTTATATTTTTAAATAGATATTCTTCTGGGCACTAGCACATACGCCTTACAGTTTTATTGGAATACATATATTAAAGTTACAGTAGGTATATTAGTATATTAGTATATTAGTATATTATAAATATGTGAGTATGGAGACAGAAAAATTTTAGAAAAAATATTTCATCATCGACTCACATTATTCTGACTGAATATGTAGTATTTCCACCTCTATTTCGAGTTACATCCTAACGTGGATATGACGTGGTGATGACACATGTATATAATATAGACAAAATACGCATATACGCATATACGCATATACGCATAATATACAATTTTTGAGTACCGAATATAGGATTTTTAAAGTAGATGATATAGGTGGTGTTACGGTTCTTTAAAAATAAAAACAATGCTTTAACTATTGCCCCAATAATTTTTATATTCACATGTGTGTGTTCCTGTCTAGAAACAGTTTATTTACTTTCTGAAGATGTATCGTATTCGACATCATCTAGGAATTCCATTTTTATTAATATATATTTATAGAAAAATAGGGAAATATACAAGATAAACGATCCGTCATATGAAAGTCGACTTTGGTAGTATTTTTCCTTATTTTTGATTGATAGTGGTTAAGATGTTCTGTGAAAACTAGTGCAATATTTGACATTGACAATAAAACCCTGCACAAATTTCAGTTGAAATGATGGGAAGTGATGAAATTGACTGTATAAATAATAAAAATAAAAGTGTCTAAAAATATAGTGGATGCTTGTATACCGGATACTCGATAAAATAGTCTATCATACATTTTAATAGCTTTACAGGCAATATTCTACATCCTTTCGTTATGTATAGTTATACAGAAAGTATCGATTATAACAATGTCCTCTATCTTTATCTAAGGAAATTGAAATACAAAGTAGTAGGTATGGTTAACTGTTGAGTCACATAATACGTTATGAAATATATTGATGTGGTGAATGAGATTATATTAGACTTATATATGTCGTTATGCGGATCTATCCCACTGTAACTTACTCAGAGATTTATGGTCCATCATAACATGACATCCAACTTTAATGTTCTGACTAGGTTCTGCACCCTTCACACTACTTTCTCGAGACTTATAGAAGCAACAACCTTATCTTGGCTGTTAGAATCCTACAATATACGGATTGTGATAACTTAGTGTTCCTGACAGAATCCATGTAGGTTCTGGTCTACCAAAACCATGATACTTTAAGTGCCTCTTAAGTTGACGGTATCTCACTAATACAGCAAGCCCTACAAATCCACTAATCAGTATGATCCTTGCGGTTCTTCGTCCGCCTCTAATTAAGTCAACAGCCCATTAAGAGCTTCTTGGCCAACCTCCCAGACTGTACAGTTGGATCAAACTCGTAGCTATACTAGAATTCTTATTTTTAAATTGGAAAGAGAACAAGTGATATAGATATTAATTTCGTTTCGTGCCCGATTAATTTAAAAAAAAAAGGAATTTAATTGAAGATACACACTAATTACAAAAACAGTAACACCACCGAAGCTCTTAAGCGAGCATTTAATACAAAGTTTAAATTTAATTGTCTGAGAAAGGAAAACGCAATTATTCAACCTTATTTATAGCGGTGGGTGGCAACATTCCATCGCCGCGGATCGCAAAAAGCCCGTGTTAATTATTTCTAGGTTTTGGCAAATTAATAGCCGAATGTCTGGGCTACGGCATCGGCTTGTGGTGGGGGCGAGGGGGGTAATCCGAGCGGTCGGGTATTACGGCTAAAGTTAGCACTAATCTGATTACTGGGTTACAGCAATCGGGTGCGCGATTAATCGGAAACTTCAAGCTACCCATGGCCGTTTAACCCCCCCGTCACGGGGAAACTGTGTAGCAATTGCCCTCTGCAAATAAATGACACTCGCAATCAGACACACTACCTAACATTTCATGCTAATAGGAGTAAATTCGGAGGAATTTCGTAACTCCTTGGGCTTGCCAACAATGCCAGTTATTCTGTTAATGAAGTAGACAAGGGGGTTTCGGGGAGTAGTCCATGTTCTGTTTTAGAGAATAATAATATATATGCCCGTCATTTTACCCACAAGGATGACCCAGAGTATCTGACACTTTTGTGTAAAGAGGCGATATGATATTAGGTATTATTTTGTAGCACGAGCGCTCCGTAAAGCGTTATGTTGGTAAGCCTACTATTATCTGCGGAAATGATAAAAATATGGAAACCTTCTTGTAGTTAGAAAGACAGTCAACATCAAGGACTGTGGGAAGTTTCCCACATTAATACAAAGGAATCGCTCTTCCATCCACTATACAGGGAATATTGTTTCCATAATGATTCTCTGGAAAAATTTTCCTTTTTGAAACATTTTTCAAATGCACTATTTGAAGTAACATTATCGTAGATTATTTCTAGGTCTAATAAAGAATAATAATTTATGAGACCAGAACCCTGAGGCACAGGGGAGAATATTATGTTTGAAAAATAGATCCCTGACGAATATTTTTGGTGCAAAGGTTTATTTTTAAATATTTTTTATATTTTCAGGTGTGTGGAGAGGTACATTTTTATAAGATATCAAGTATTTTTTGACAAAAGCTATTAGAGAAGAACCTTTACAAAATTTTGTTTTTAATATTGTCAATCCCAAATTATCATACCATTCTGTAATGTGAAATATTCTATTACTAAATGGAAAAGATATTATTCGCATTAGGGATGATGAAACTTCAAAAATTAAATATTTAAGTAAAGGTTAATTAAGTAAATACCAGTGAAAACGCAATATGTCAAATTTTATAAAAGAGGATCAGTCATTGAGGACCCTAACAGAGTAGAAAAACCGTTTTCAATATCTAAATATCTGTCAGAACCAAATATATAATAATATTTTATTTGTAGAAGATGCCGAAAATAACTTCCACTAAATATTGAAGAGGGAAGAACGTAGGAGCCCGGTTTTTCGAGGAATTTTCCGGGTATAAGATCAGTTGCAAAGTAAGGTTGTAATTCCACCCATTTTCGGACGAGGATAAGAAAGGTTTTGGGTTAGTAGTAAATAAGTACAATTTCTCATTAGACAGGGTGACAGAAAGATGTCATGGTTCGCGGTATTAGACAGAGAGGGACGAACGCTCTTTAACAACTAATGGGTTTCGTATATTTGAATTTCAAGGCAAAGAAACCTGAACTGGAACTGGAAGAGGGAAATACACCAAGAGCGTGTAAAGTATGTTTTTATCGGACTCTAATTAGTTGTTTTTATTAGTTTTATATAAAGTTCTTTCAGATTTAGTGTTCATTAGTATTGTATCCATTCGTTTTCCTCAGCTTCATAGCTAAAACGCCTGTCATTAATTTCATTCTCAATTACGAGTAATTCCATGATTTGTATTTTTCCTTTGCTTACGTTTTTAAATTTTATTTTAGTTAGTAAAAACCCTTGCCTAAAAGTTCAGTTCGTATACCATACCATACCACAAGTTCAAACTATAAGTTGCAACTTATGGTTTTCATGAACTTCCTCCTAACTATTCTCCCAGTGCTAGAAGGTTAGCAGTGTCCTAGAAATACACCCATACATCGTGCGCAGGATGGATAAGATAACCCACGGTATGTCAAGAAACCTTTACGTACGTAGATCAAAGCATATCTCGAACCGAACGACAAAGTAACTTATTCAGTAGTAAAATTAGACTCCCTTTCTAGATAAATGAGTAAATAAGTAAGTTTCATAAAGCCTATATAGTACAACGTGTAACCTGTTACTGTAGGTAACAGTATAAGCTCAGAAAATATGAATAAGATATTTTACCTTGGTAATTCCATTCATATGTAAAAAACGTCACTTGCTAACACAAACACCGTAGTTTGCTATAGGCCAAATACGCAAGAAGAGAAATGCAATTGGATAAAACACCAAATAAATTACGTTACCATGGTAACGCTTGCATTTATTGTTAATTTATAAAGGGTCGTAAGTTTCACAGTTTTAACTATCAACAGTACATTTTATTGTTAAAAACTAAGTATTGTACTAGTAGTATGACGGAAATATCCGTTCGGAAATATCTGCGCAACAGAAATAATAAGCGAGATTGAATTGAAAATTCTACCCTTTATTCTTGGAATTGTGTTACCAAATACCATTCGAGCTCAGATTTTGAGCCGGATATTTTTCACGATTGATTTCGAACACTTTTCATATAGGTAATTTAACTTGATCTGTTTGACAAAATCACGAGAGTGATTTTGTCAATACAGCTCTCGTTAAATTGTCTCTAAGTGTTCGAAATACCATGAAAATAAGTATTGGAAAACCACTGTGAAAATTATCCGGCTAAATCCGAGTTCTTATGGTTACCCCGGTTATGGTAATTAGCCCCGCTAATTATTTGTTGAATATTGACTGTTGTGTTTTAAAAAAAGCTGGTAAAGTACAGCTTAGAATATTTTTATATTTCTCTCATATTTTTAGGTAAAGTTTTATTGTAGTTCAATAATTTTGGCACTCTTCTAGTATGGGAATAGTTTATCAAGTCAAATTTGATAATTAGTAGAGTATAATAAGGAGAGTAATGTGTCCTAGAAGTATTTAAGTGTAGATAAAGCTTAATATCATGTCAATACAATATCGTGTCGCCTATATATTAAACTCAATGCAGTATGTAATATTTGTAATTTCTTTTTTATATTTTCAAAATATATACTTATACAAGTTCATTAACTTTATTTATAGATGATTCAAGTGATTTTTACTGATCATACAAAGAGTGGTAGTCGTTCAAAGATTATGCCTGTTGGACGTAGGTATATTGATTACTGTAGTAATGAAGTTTACAGCTCCAAGAATGGAGGAGATTCCAGCTAAATGGAGTCTAAAGATGGCTAGATCTACAGAGGAACCTCTATGGGCAATGTTGGCTGATAATGGTGGGTAAACAGTTCATCCTGTTCCTGCACCGTTTTCAGTGATACTCCTTATGATTCAAAAGGTTAATGAAGGTGGTAGTAATCAAAATCTTATGTTGTTTATTCGTGGAAATGCTATATCAGGTGCCCCTACGGCATCCTCGCCGTCTTTACCGGTTTTCGATCACATTCGATAATTTTTTTAAATATTATAACGATACAACTACTGGAATTATTTTATTAACAAAAAAATACTTACTTGGGGCTTTGAACCTCTCCATCAGGGGTGAGCAGATTGAAGTACTTCAGGGTTAATTATTGGCTGCCAAACTTATTATTTATATACAAAACTTGGGCGTCATCAATTGATCTTTTTTGATGGTATGAAGGAAAGGTATAGTTCCTATCTAAGTGAAGACAATTGCAAAAAAACACTTGAAAAGAACAAAGTTAATTTTAATATAATGCTATCAAACTATACATTTACGGAAGTTTATAAACACAATAAACATATAAATTTGAATACTATAACTGACCCTCTCAAATTTTCAAAAATGAGGGATTAATATTCAGTAATAAAACTCTAGAAAAAAGGTAGTTCATAGATGGTTACAGTCCGCGATATAACAGTAAAGGGCCCTTAAAATCTTTAGCACACACGACTTATGCATAGGGTAAGTTAAGAAGGCACGGTACACGTAAAGTGGTTCAAGATGCACTTGTCCAAAATAATGAGAAATGTACTAATATAGGCTAAAGTTGATTCAGGAACTTAACGTCGTTCATACGTTATGCAGCAAGTTCACTACTAACACGTAGTAAAACGATTTTTCTCTCCTAATAACGCTAGGAATGATTAGCTTTGGTTTGCTGATACTAATTCATTTTATTCATATTTTTCTCAGCTTTTTCCAGCCAAAATTGGACCTGCCTAATTCTCAGATTTTACTTCTCCTCGCCATCTTGTCATTCTCGAAGCTTCCGTTTTTTTTTTCAACATCACCCATCCGTTCACGTTCTTTACACGAGATGTAGCCAATAGATCGTTTCGCACGTCCGATTACGCATATCTAAGACTATGTGTATAACTAGATATAGCGAACAGACAAATATATTGAAGTCAGGATTATAACTACTTAATATAGGTACACAGGATAAATATAATTATCTAAATACATGGTTGTTGTTTAACAAAAAGGTAAAATGCACAGAGTGAGATAAGAAATAGGAATTTAGATTAACTAAGAAAGGTATTTTCTTAGTTTAAAAAAAACGATACCGTTACAATATTTGTCCACTCTATTGTTCTTTATTGAATATTTGGGTTGGCTTTGACTACTATTTAGCAAGAAAACTATTTTTAGTTGTAATAAAAAAGAAAATTAAAAATATTGATTTTCTTATTCCATAGCCCTCTCTTCTGACCACTCGTGAAAATTACACTCCATATCAAATAGCTAAATTCAACCCTGAACGGAGATAAAATTTCAATTTGTTTATTTTCGTTTACTTCCAGACATACAATTCGGTTTGATAACCTGTTTGGGTATTCCAGTGATGCATTGCCTTTGTACATATAAATGACGCCCGCAATCAGACACACAGACATTTCATAACTTCCTAGGTGTCTCCGGTAATGAAATACTGAAGTTACAACGAACCTTGACAGCAGTTCCTTCTATGACAATAAAATGTCAGAATGTGGAACATAGGATATAACTTCAGAGTTTGAAAATATGTTGTAACTAATTATAGTGAATAGATACAAGTTTCTGAGGACATCCCCTACGTATATAATACGTATGGACAAGAAGTATATGAATTCTCGTCAAAGCACCCCTAACATCAAATTATAGTCAACTGGACTCAGTACCATAGGGCTTCAGTTTTACTGTTTTTATTTTCGAGAGAGCAGTTTATCACTAAGGAGATCTAATGAGTCGAACAGTTGTCTAACGATTTGTACATTTGTTAAAAAGGGCAGGTACAATTAAAGATCTAATTTTATAAAGTTAACTTTTGATGAATAGGAGATAAAGATTTTAAAATGGAAAACGAGGATTCTAGACTTAAGTGATACACAGACAAATGGCGTTTACTGTAAATGTAAACAGGGGTTAATAAAAAAAAACCAATCTGAAATGTTTGCATCAACCTACTTGACGTTGTCAATTTTAATTAAAATAAAAAAATATTTATCAATTAGTGTCCGAGATTATTAAATACTATTTATGCGAGGCAAGTAAGAATCTGGTCAAAAGTCATTTTTCAAAATGACCACGCCCTGTTACATTCTTTAGACCACATTTGCATAATTTTACTGAAGTTTTCCTCATTAAGAAAACACACTACAGAAATGGACAACCTCCCTTCTGAAAGCCTCAGGCTTGTGTAGAGGGAGGATACACATGAAAAAATGCAGACACACAACCATTCCCTGGGAGAGGTGCCATTTCTCCCCTGGCGAGATTCGAACTTACGCCGCAACATACCATTCTGTTAGTCACAAGCCAATATGCAAATTGGTTGTCAACTCATCCCTCCACGAAAACCTTACATACGAGTCACGATTTAATTAAAAATTGTAGGATCAGCTAAGAAAAGAAACCATCTTTTTTGGAATCGAAAACTAAATCCCGAAATGCTGAACCTTTTTGGATGTGTCCTATAGACTTCGGCTTTGAGAAAGCCAAATTCAGTATTATTACGACCTACCTGATTACTCAACTGCATTTATTTTAGTAATAGATCTGTCAGGATGTTTAATTTAGAAAGCCGATTTAACACCACTGGATTTAACTCAGCCAATTTAACTTATTTTTTCGTCATTTTAATTTCAATCATCTCTCATTCATCTTAAGTTTTCATCAACAAAAGCAACTTCTTTGTGCTTTAGTGATCTGTTTTTCAATAATCAAGTAAACAAATTGTAAAAATTCTTACAGAAGAATAAAAAAAATTCTGACAAAATAATTATCAAAAGTGTGTTATTCAAAAAATTCTTATACAAAGTATAAAGTATATACAAAGTACAATTCACGTTGCAAGTATTGGTAGACAACTTTCATTAATATTATTAATCATGTTTTAATTTCAGTGTGCCTAACATTTTACGATATTTCTGTTTACTTCTAGAAGGCAAAATAAACAGAAAAATAAAAGCCTTATCACCCTATGTACTTCTTTATGTACAAGGTATTCGCGTATAGTTTGACCCCTACCTACAGGAGTTATTGAGAAAGTTAGAAAAAAAGTTTAAATACAAAAGTTGTTTGGTTTTTCACGTATTATCTTTTAGCTAGGCCGAAAAAAAAATTGCATGTCGTAAATTTGAGAAACCCAGTTGAACATAATATTTTTAAATGGGACACCCTGTATAATTTTACACGCTTGGGTAAACATTTTTTTCCTGATTTCAGAAATATATATTTTGTTGACATTTTCACTGACAGTTTTCGAAATATTTGACAGCGAGTACCATAACAAATACAAAAAATACAAAGAACTAAAAATATTTATCAGTAGAAACCAATAGTAATAAAAACAGTAATATTTAATAATTTTCGATGTAACCTCCTTAGTTATTTAAACATTTTCTAATATTTTCATTTTTTAATATTTTTTTTATTATTTATTGCAAACATTAAATATTAAATATTTCGCAAACTGTCAGTGCAAATGTCAAAAAAATATATATTTTTGAAATCAGGAAAAAAAGGTTTACCCAAGCATGTAAAATTATACAAGGTGTCCCATTTAAAAATATTATGTTCAATTGGTTTCCTCAAATTTACGACGTTCAATTTTTTGTTTGACATAGCCAAAAGATAATACGTGAAAAACCAAACAACTTTTGTATTTAAACTTTTTCCCTAACTTTCTTAATAACCCCTGTAGATAGGAGTCAAAATATACGCGAATACCCTGTACACAATAATGTTAATATTGTGGTAATATATAACATCGAAAAGATGGCCTAATGGCAAATAAAAGTTTTAATTTTTGTTCTTCGCTCTGAATTATTGACATTAATTAATATCGATTATTCAGAGTTGTACTGACCATGTTACAGTTTTGGGCTTTGTCCTGATACATTAATCTGGATTTAAATTAACTAAATTGCCACGGCGTGTTATCATGTTGAATACCAAATTAAAATCCATATTTTATAGTAAGCAGCACAAAAGCTGTACCGTAAACATTTAAGTGTATAAGATTTTGTTACTGTTTAACTGACGTTTTTTACATAAGCTTGAACAGTTATTGGTATATACATATTCTTTATAAGTATGGGAACGTCGTTTTTAGTCACTAGTCTTTTTCTTACCCCAAGACGTTATAGAGTGTCCAATAGAGCTGACGTTGACCTATGAGCATAGTAGTGGCATCTTCTAACTCTCAACTGACGGCAGGCTCCATGGATCGAAATACCTGACTGCTGCGGGTCTCTGCGCCGCGAGTTACGAATTAGGGCCAAAAACTTGGCTTTTTAAAAAGATTTCTAATTCGTTACAAAATGAGAAAATAAAATTACAACTGCTCGATGCAATGCTAATTTATTAACTAACTATAAAATCAAGTATTAGATATATGGCAATGCACTGCTTAATTGCAGCGACAGCGTTTTATTTGCTAGCTGGCAGATAACGTAAGATCGTTGAACGTAACTCCTCCATCGCCTGAGTGGACGTTAGGGTAGATTCAGGTTCACCTGAGGTTGTTGTTCTTGAAAAGTCACAATGTTGTCAGTAGTTTGCTGTTGCCTTGCTGATCTAACTTTTTTATATTCATGGAGGATTCTGCAAATGAATAAAACAAAAATTATGAAAATAATTAGATACAAATTAATAGTCCAAATGTTCGGTACTTCGAAGATTGAGGAGTCTTCATCTGGAAGGTCTTCTTCAAGCTTCAGTAGGCTTCTTTTGACGTCTTGATTATTATCCAAAAATACGTTTTCTAAATTAATTGCCTGAAGGGCTTTAGATTTTTTATTTGAATTAAATTGAAAACTAGGAGTACTCAAAATTTTTATCTTTTTTGATATTTCTTGACCTTTTAATACAGTATCATCAAATCTTAAAGAGCAACTATTTGAAATAGAAACAATAAATGTTCCTTCAATATTTTGACTGTGAAAATCATGCATGCAACTAATTTGAATTTTAGTTTTATTAACAAGAACTAAGATCCACGTGTTTTGGTTGATCTTCATGACAATGTTTTTCATTAGCTGGAATCTTGTAGGCTTGCAGGATGTTACGTTTCTATGTGCATTTAATAAATTGACTATACAGGGTGATTCTTGATTTCTGGGTAATAAATTATTTTCTTCGCAGAGAAAACTTTCGGGTTCTATGCTTTTGCAGTTTTTCGGTATTGTGTAAAATTGCTCGGATATTAGGAGGGAGTTGTATATAGGGACTACCGTTTGGTATATGTTTGTATTGGCTTGGGATATCGGTAATGAATATACTTTAATGAAACTGTATACAACGTAGTTGACTAATGGAATGTCAATGAGAAATACAATTTGAAATTCAGTGGAGTAGGCTTTTATGGATATCAAATCTTCGAATTTTAATATGTTTTGTAGTTCGGGGTCTAAGGGAAATTTATATGGATGGATGTCTTGTCTAATTTCAAGCAGTTCGTTTCTGAGTTCGCTTGGTGTTAGTATATTTGAGTGCATGAAGTTCATTTTTGCAAAAGATGTAGCTATTTGCAAATTTGACAGAATTCTAATGATTTCATTTAAGGAGTTAATCATTTGAATTAGGGTGATGTGCACTTGTTGCATTTCTTCCATAATGTAACTTTGGTTGTTTATATATTTTATAATTTGTTCAATTTGTTTTCCGAGTGTATGTTGATTGCGTATTAGTCCATCAACTGTCCTGTTAAATTTTCTTATTGTGTTTAGAGCCAAGGAGAAGGTTTGTTTTTCTGACTTTATTATCCTCTTTTGATTTTTTGCAAGTTTTTCCATCTGCGTATGTATATTTTTTGCATCTTCTGCATCCATGTTACCAGTAATTAATTTTATTGCACTACCCACAGCATTTAATAGACCACGTTTTTCCCTGCTTCTCGTTGGTATCAGTTCTTCTATTATTTCCTTTACTTCTTGAATTAGATGTTTAATTATGGATCTGAAGTTTTGAGTTTCGTCTTGATAATTCTTTATAGTTGAGTTAGCAGCAGTTTCAATTTGATTAAAGCTTGTGACAATTTTCTCGTATTCTTTTATTATAGCTGACGTATTATATACTTGGATTAAGGTCCATGTGTTTTCGATAATTTTGGCATTTCCTAATTTTATTGGTAACAGCCCTATATTCTCTTTTATTTCCTGGATGTCTACTATTGCTGTTGCTGTAGCGACGGCTAGGGCGATGACCCTGAAACAGGACGAAATGTCAGCTAAGTGTAGTATTTTGTTTCTATTGGTTTTTACATGTTCTATTTCACATTTATTATGGTCTAGTACTCGTAATATTTTCCAAGGTCCTATAAATCGTCGTACTGATTGATTTCTATTGTACACCCTTGTATAAATTATGTCGTTAATTTTAAAAGGGGTAATTTCTTTTGTTTGTTTCTCACTTCTTTTTGTTTTTTCTTGTTGCATCTCCGTTGTTCCTCTCTGGTTTGTCTTGCCTTCATATAAATTTCTTATAACTTCCAAACGATCTTCCATCGGTACATTCGTAACCTTTTTTGTACATCTGATAAATGTCGGTCCAGTGTCTGAAAAATTATCTACATATACTTTCGTAAAATCTTGATACATCTTTTCTTCATCAAACCATAGATAATATGTTTTCTTTCCGGTGGTATATTCTTTTAGAAAATTCAGAACAAAATCGTAATTCTCGTCTTTGGGTATTTGCGTTTTTATGTATTCTTTGCCTTCAATTTTATTTCTTTTAGTACGGCCTCGTTTTCCATACCCTGTATTTACTATTATTTGACAAGGCTTTGAGTTTATTATACTTTCGACGATTTCTATATTCTTAGAAAGTTCGTCGCTTGCACTGGGATGAGCTGTTTGAATTATTCTGTTAATTTCTTCGTTATCTGTTGGTACAACTGAATCGTCTGTGATCTCTCGTAAAGCGTTTTCAAGTTCGTTGTCGTCTACTTGTGGCATTATCGATACGTTGTCAATGTCTTTACTAGTTCCTTGTATAGTTATGGGGTTTGTGTTTATTCGTGATTGAGCATCTGCTATCATATTTTGTGAACCTTTTTTATATGTATTATCGAAATCATTATTATCATTATTTTTTGCTGTGATAAGGCAAGAAGGAATTTCTAATCCATTTTCTAATTGTATGTGGTGTAAAAACCCTTTTTCCGTATCTATATTAGACGGAACTTTTATAATTTGTTCGCACTTTAGTGGAATCTTATATTGGAAGAGGTTACTTTTTGTAGAAGTGATTTCCTGCAAATTCTTTAGGGGAATTGTTACGTACGGAGTAATAAATTTATTTTTAGAAATGTCAATGCTTGCTTGAAGTTTTTGTAAAAAATCTATGCCTATCAAGCCATCGTATTTAGGATTAAAGTCAAATAAATGAAATTTTTGTTGACCTTCAATCTTGAAAACGTCCCAAATAGGTATGGTTATGGTATGTTTATGTAAACTTTGTTGATGAGCTGTATTTATTACAAAAGGGGTCTCTTCAATAAATTCCTTATAAATATTTTGGGCAAGAGTCGGTTTAATTAAAGTTTTGGTTGAACCTGTGTCTACTAGAAAATTTGCTGTATTTCTGGTATATATATGACTGGGAGGTTGTTGTTATTATCAATATTATTTAATTCTACGTTACCTCTTGTGTTTGGCTGGGTTTCCGAAAATTTTGTTCATTTTCTTGTTCACAGTAGATCTCTTGATCAATTGGTTCCAAAGCTTGTCTACCTAAGTTTTCATATGAGTCCTGGTAGTAACCGTCATAATAGTCGTTTTCGTAATAATCTTCGGGGTTTGCTTCTTCGTATTGATGATAGGGGTAGGTTTCATTTTCTTGATAATAAAGCTCTTCCGATGTAAACGTAGGTCTTGGTTGGGGCATTCGTCTTGAATTTGAAGAATTGTTCATCCTTCTTGAATTGTACGATGAGGTGTCCATTGGCGTGGGCTTTGGTAAAACTATATTTGGGTTTGGTTTAAATACATTGGTATTTCTAGGGTTAAACTGTGGTCGGAAATTTTGATTATTTTGATTTATATGTTGATTAGAACTTCTGTAATTCCAAGGTACTGAAGGAGTAGGTTGGTTTGGTTGAAAATAATTTGGTAAACGATATGGTAAGTTGCTTGGTTGACGTGGGGGTTGATTAAATAAAATTTGTGGGGTCGGCTGTACTACCTGTTGTCTCACATTTTGTAGTGGGGGTGGTCTTGGTATTGGTTTTTGTATATTTCTGTTCATTGTTGTAAAATGGTTCTTCACGTATAGGTAATTTTCTTCTTCGATGGTCATTTTGAGTGCATCTTCTAACGTTAAGGGCGTTTTGCATCTCAGTATTCTGCTTAATTCAGGGTCTGTTCCTTTGAGGAATGCTTGCAGAGCTATATCATTGTACATAGTGGTCTTGTAAAGTAAGACAGTAGGTGTTTCTATAGCTGCGATTTTTGCTAATATTAGGTCTCTAAGATCTTTGCACCTTTCTCCGAATTCTAATGGTTTTTCATTACGATGTTGCGTCAATGTTAATAATTCTGTTGTCAAAGTGTTTTCAGAGCGTTGATCTCCGAATCGTCTTCTAATTTCTTCTTTAATTTGCTCCCATGTTATGTCGGGGTTTGTAGCTATAATTGCTTGGGCTGGTCCGACTAACTTATTTCTTATTACTTGAAATAAAGTAGCGTTGAAGATTTCGTCTGTAGGTTTTTTCAGTCTGTCGATTGTTGACTGGGCTGCTTTCAGAAAAATACCTACGGTTCTTTGGTCTCCATTGAAGATAGGTATTGAATCAATGTGGTCTTTGAATGTTGCCATTGTGGTATTTTCTTGTATGTTAACGATGTCTGATATTATTGTAAGATTGTCAAGTATATTTATAATTTCGTCAATGTCTGAAGGGTAGGACATAAAGGAACAAAAAGAAAATTGAGCAATTTTACTCACCAGACTTTCATGATGTTAATCCTTTATATGCACACAAAATACACTCTACTTCACAATTTATGTGTTGTAGCTACACTTCACAATACACGGCACAAACTGAAGAAAATAAATTTGCTTATTTTATCTTGAAAATGTTCTTATCCTAGGTTGAAAATTTTCTTATCCTAAAATGAGCTTCGGCGATGTTGTCCTCTACTCCCGTGACCAATCGGCGATGTTTGTCCTTTCGGTCTCGTGGTTTTCTTCTGGGAAGAAGGTATTTTCGGGTGATAAACCGCTGATCCGGACGTGAAACCGATATTCACTCGATACACTCCACCCGTTCCAAACTCGACTGCGCCAGTTACGAATTAGGGCCAAAAACTTGGCTTTTTAAAAAGATTTCTAATTCGTTACAAAATGAGAAAATAAAATTACAACTGCTCGATGCAATGCTAATTTATTAACTAACTATAAAATCAAGTATTAGATATATGGCAATGCACTGCTTAATTGCAGCGACAGCGTTTTATTTGCTAGCTGGCAGATAACGTAAGATCGTTGAACGTAACTCGCGTCAGTAATTAATGAATAATTTTATTACATTTAAAACTCAATTTCTCAGAAAAGTGTAGATCAAATATTAAAAATAAGACCCGGTTTGAAAGAGGTTTTCACTACCTTTAAAAAAATATGTGTCCTTTGACCCCCTTGCTATTTAAAATTTTAGGGACTGACGTCACCACAGCGATGTGCTTGTGCTTTGTCATCAGTTTACAAGATAATCCGTCTCGTTTTCAAAGAGCCACACTGTATAAACATTTCTAAATGGCCAATTATACGTCTCAATCAGTTAAAATTATATAGCTAAGTCGACTAACAAGAAGGGTTTCATATCGCATTATCACATATCACTAGAAATTACACGCAAATTTCGTAATCGATACTTAAGTCTGCCAATATCTTACATTTCATATTAATGACCTACCAAATTCCTTCTATTAGATATTCTATATCCACACTCGCTTCCTACACCCCTTTCTTGCAATGTCTGAATTCCAGATTATATTGCCAAGGTTGTAAGTATATATTTCTGTTCAAACGTTAGGTGGAATTTATGCTAAGCCTATTAAGCCTTACACAAATGGTTTAATATGGCTTATTGCCGAACGAGTGTGTTCACATTCCTAGATTACAGGATCCTGATAGGGCAAATAGGAAACTACAATCTTTTCTGAAGAAGTGTGGCGTTAGGAGCGTTATTATGTTTGAAATTTGTCGAGGTATTAAGTAATCTCATAGTTTAACGTTACATTTGAACATGAAAACATACAAATGCTTCCATACAGAGCTCCAGTAAAAATATACGTCATAAAAATAAAATCAGCAATACCGTTACAGCAGATACGGCTGCAATTACATCGGCTTCGAAGAAAGATATTTTAAAAACCGATCCACTTTTTACATACGACTGTTGTCAGAGATGGTATATTGATTTATTTTTTTGTTACATTGGTATTATAGTGTTATTGGAAATCGTTCTCATACTGTCATGAAGTATTAACGACGACTTTATTTAAAAACTGCTTAACTTTATCTTGTTCACGAAATTGTAGTTATTGGAATGGACATGTCTTGTTGTCACGTTACACTTTCCTTGTAACCTTTATTTCCTTATAACCTGTAAGTTTCTCCTGTAACAGGCTGCCCGTTGTTATACATAAACTTCACCAACTTACTTATTTATTCATTTATCTCGAAATGAGGAATTGGATGATAACACTTCACTTTTAGGTAAGGGTTTTTAATAGCAAAAATAGAATTTAAAAACGTAAACAACGGAAAAATACAAATCATTGAATTAATTTTGACTGTGAAATTAATAAAACCCGTTTTAGTTATGAAACTTAGGAAAAAATTCATACAATACTAATGAACACTGAATCTGAATGAACTTTATATAAAACTACTAACGACATCTAATTCCAAGAAACGTACTTTACCCACCCTTGGTGGTTTGTCTTCATCCTACGGGGGCAAAGTCACCATGCAGTAAATACCAGCAACCCGTCATGAGGTACTGCCAAGAAAATACTAACTGTTATTTTCTAGAAGCTTTAGAAGTAAAGCTTCTTCTTCTTAAAATTCAAAATTACGAATCCCGTTGTCCTCCCCCTCTATCTAGTACCGCGAACTATGACATCTAAAATGAGGGGAATTACGACTTACTTTACAACTGATCTTATACCTGGAAAATTTCCCGAAAAACCAGGCTGCTATGTTCTTGCCTGTTCAATATTTATGAACATACAAAATGATATATATTTCTGAGAACCTCTAAGTACCACCAATAATTCATATAATACTTGACTGTTATTATTACCATGCACATTTGGTGCTTTTGTCTACTAAACACTGTTCCGTCCCTAGGGGTTTATGAGTCAGATTTGTGTCGTTTGATATTCTTAAAACGATACCATAGATCTGTTGAACCAGATCATTTTCAAGTGTATTTATGATCTAAGTGACATCTTTGCTACCTATTTAAGCAGGATACGTTCTAAAGATATTTAATTTCCAAAACAAAAGTATAATTTGACATTCATCAAGTGAGCTTGTGTTATATTCCAAAACCAAGTGAAGTTATTAGAATTTAGAAAATTTGAAGAGTTATTTAACTTCAATGTTTAAGACTACTCATAACGATGGTAAACTTTTTGTACTGACCCTACACTCTGTTTCTGGTATATAAAGTATTTTACATACATTTTAGTTTCATATACGTACAAATTATATTATTGTTAATACTTATGTGGATTTATTCTTGCCACTCTAAAAATATATTAACACCAAAAACATCAAATAAGGGAGATATAACACGGCACTGTAAATATATTGAATTAATATCTACTTTTAGATTAGATAGATTAGATGTTATAATAAGGGAAACCCTGTGGGAAGTCCAATTATGTTAATAGAATGTTTTAGGATGTTTTCAGGAAATTCTTCTAATAAAGATGATATAAGGAGCCTTTCCATAGATCAAAGAATCATATTATAATGCCATCTCGTTTGGTCTCGAATAATCTAGAAAAAAGTTTAGAAACAGACAAGAAAATGTATAATATTTGCATATATTAATATATCTATTTCCTTTAATTACTTACAATGTTCATAGGTATTCATATTGTAAAAAAATAGGTACATGACGCACTATCAAAAAATTAAATAATATAACATTTATATAGTGAATTTTTACAAAATTAAGTTTGCACCACTCTATTGCGTTATTTGGTATATTCTGAAATCTACCAAATATGGTTTTATCATAGGACCAACTAATTTATATGTTCTTAGACTTTGAGTATTTTGTTTCGTCTATCATTTCTAAAATAAAGATTTAGAACATTTTATCCAGGCAAAGTAAACTAGAAGAGAAACGAGATGAGACGACAATATGTCTCGTCTCGTCTCGTCACTTACGTGTCGCAGCAGTACTACAGGATATCATTAATGCGTAATCATTTATTTTGTAAAGTAGATATTCCTTCGGATTCGGATTTTATGGGGCTATATAGAGTGGTGACAAGATATTAAATGTCAGGAAGGTATACTAATTATTCCCATTCTTTGAATTTCTACAAGATTTATGTTTCCAAAAGTGCATTGACTTATTGTGCACTGATGATATCAAATAAGGTTGAAATTGTTCTGCGGTAAGTGACATCGTATGCAACTAACATTATCGTGCAGTATTAATATTTATATGTTGATACCTAACAGTGTTTGGTAGTAATTTGGCTTTATAATTAACAGCTTGTCGTATCATATACTCCGTAAAACACGTGTTTCAGCTTATTTTGTTTTAGTACATGTATTCATAAGGCGCTTGTATATATAACAACTCACTACCAAGTAGTGAGTTGTAGTTACCTCGGAAAGTAAATTACATACATTCATATTATTATATTACGTTAATTTTACATTCTATTACATTTTCCTCTAAATATAAAGAAATATGAGTGGATAAAACTATGTTGAAAAACACACATGTATAATAATAACTTAGGTGGAATAGGGATTTGAACATGGATTTATTTTAAAGTTATATTGTTGTGAAGCCGAGAGCAATTTCAGTAAATTCTGAAATTTATCCAGAGCATTCTGCAAATAGAAGAAACAGCACAAATTTTTAAATGTGGTACACTTTTACTAAATAGGAGTGTTATAGCCTTGAATGAATATATGCTTGAAATTCTTCACAGGCTTTTTTCTAGTTACCTTGTGAACTATACATAAATCAACGGATAGTAAAAGTTTGAATCAAGAGGAAAAATTATTACTTTCTCTCAAGATTATTTTTATTTCAAGAAGAAATGTACACAAAATTTGGGGTTCTCACAATAACTCTTGTCAAATATCTGATTTGAATATCTGCAAACATTTCAGTTAAGGCGCAAATTAGAGCTGAACTAGAAAGTTGTTGTTTTTTTTCGTCATCTGCAAGGCAGAATTACACAGGATTGGATAAATAAGTAATTGAAATCCACTTTTAAGCCTACTTACATGTATGCTGATAATTATCCTTTATTTTTCACGTACACTAGCCATTACGTTTATAAAGTAAATCCTAAAGACAGAAAATTATTTCTTCAATTAAGTAATATTTATCATGGAAAACAATAAATTTAATATCATTATTGTATTATTACAATAAATATTATTTTAACACAGTGCTCGTTTTATGGAAAATTCTAAATCATGTCGTGTATTAATGTCATTACCATCATTTAATTCAAATTTCACAATATAAATAATGTGTCCACTTAATTCACTTGCCTGAAATGCATGTTAAATATCAGAATGATTTAGTCAGTCGTAAAATACGTAAATTATATTAAATTTTATTAATTTATATCAATCTCTATTTGATTTACTACTTACAATGTAATACAGCTAATTTAGCGTTATAAAATAATTTTTAAAATGTAATTTCCCTGTTTCATATAAATCTGTGTCTAAAGAATATCGAGTTTGATGATTTGTTAAAACTAAATGTTGATCATTCTTTGGAAAAGTGTCGTTCAAATCAAATTAAAAAAAGTCCTCACAAAAATAACTTCAAAGTTGGGGTAAGTTTATAGGGCGAATATTTAAGTAGTTAAATGTAAAATTGTTTTCAGAAAATTTTACATACAACATTTTACAATGTTTAACAATAAAATGAAAGGATTTCTTAACATTGCAAGGATCTGGAAGGTATTACAATGAACATAATAAAAGTGACAGCGGAACTTTATGAAATGATAATAATGACTAAATAAAATGTAATAATAATAATAATAATAATAATAATAATAATAATAAGCCTTTATTAATTTAACAAAACATAAATAAAGTATTTGTTATGGGTGGCGGTATCCAACCAAGCTGCTCATACAACCACCCCAGAAACAATTCATAACATTGTATGTAAATGAAATATCATTATACAAAATTATACAAAAGTACAGTGTAAGTATAGAAAGCAAACAAAAAATAAACGATTCAATAAGTAAATAAATGAATGCACCCTATATTAATATAGTGGATATTAGTTCACATTATCACGAGCACTAACAATTTGCGTTTTAACATTTTTCTTAAAAACTGTAAGACTAGTGGCACTTCTGACGTCATGAGAAAGCGAGTTGAATACTTTAGCAGCATTGTAACTAAAACTGCGTTGAAACAAAGCCGAATGATGTTGTGGAATATGTAGTAAGTCACGGTGGCGCGTAATACGATCATGAACATCTGAACCTTTTATTAATTTATCATGAAGATACACAGGCATTTCCAATTGAATTATCTTAAAAACTAAACAGGACAAATGTATTTGATATCGTTCATGCAAATTAAACCATTTTGAGTCTTTAAAAGCTACAGAAATGTGATCAAATTTCTTCAAATTATAAGAAAATCGAATACATGCATTTTGAATTTTCTGTAAGGTATTTTTATCTTTAAGTAAGAGAGCAGGCCAAAAGACAATGTTACAATAAGATAGAATAGATAAAATTAAACTATCAGTTAACCTTAGTTTAATATCCTTACTCAAAATATCTTTGTACATATATAATACCTTTAATTTGGAAAAACATTTTTGAATTAAACTTGTAACTTGGGTCCCAAATCTTAGATCAATATCCATATGGATTCCTAGATTTTTGCATGTATTTACTGGTACAAGTAAACAATTATTAATACTAATTTGGAAATCTCTATTAACAGATAAAATGTGATTGTGAGGACCAAACACTAGCAGTTGAGTTTTATTTTCATTAAGCATAAGTCCATGGGCAGTAGAAAATTCTTTAATTACCTCAAGATCAAAATTAATATTTCGAACAGCAAGAAATAGGTCATTATATGAAAACGAATAGTATACTTGAGTATCATCAGCATATTGATGTAAAGAACAAAATTTAAGACGACTTGACAAGTCAGCAGTATAAACAGTAAATAGGAGAGGGCCTAATATACTACCTTGCGGTACACCTTTATCTATGGAGAGAAATTTCGAGAAATTATTGTGAAATGATACTCGTTGATGCCTGGAGTTTAAATAGTTGTTAAAAAAAGAAATAGCAGGTTCATCCACACCAAAGAACTTAAGTTTAGTAATAAGAGTTAAATGATTAATGGTATCAAACGCCTTACTATAATCAAGAAGGATCAAACAAGTATCTTTATTAACATCAGAAGCCCGTAGAATATCATCAGTTACGTTAACCAAAGCAGTTGCCGTACTATGGTGTCGACGAAAGCCCGATTGAATATTTGATAGAATTCTGTTTTTATTCAAAAATTCATTAAATTGAACATGAACAATTTTCTCCAAGATTTTAGACAACACAGGCAATATACTTATAGGCCTAAACTCAGAAACATTCACAGGATTGCTATTTTTTTGTACAGGAATTATATTTGAATTTTTCCATATACAGGGAAATTGACCAGATAAGAGACATTTATTAATGATAAAAGTAATGTGTTCGCTTAACTGAGGAATTACATATAGCAGCATTTTCAGGGAAATGCCATCTGAACCAGTAGCATTAGATTTAACTTTCATTAACAGTTTTTCAACATCATGACAACTAACAGTATTAAACTTAAATTTATCGTGTACACCAGGCCATACACTATTAAAATGGTTTGTATCAATAAAAGTATTACTAACAGGATTTACCGAAGGAATACTATTAATAAAGAAATCATTAAATTGATCAGGTGTACCAATATCTAATAAATTAATAGAGCAATTATAGTTACTAACAGAAGAACAAATATTTAAATATTTTAATGTTTTCCAAAATTCTCTAGGATTTGTAGTAAAAGCGTGTTGCAAAAAAGCTTTTTTTTCAGACTTCACGGACGTATTAACCAAGTTCCTAAGTACTTTGTAATCATACCAAGCCGCATCAGTTTTTAAACGCTTGTACTTGCTTAGAGCATTTTTCTTCAATTTAATTAAAAATTTCAAGTTATCTGTAAGCCATGGAGCTGGGGGCTTAGTTATTCTAGCGGTTTTAATAGGAGCATGAATATCAAACAAATACAAGATGTTATCATTAAAAAAGTTAAGCATATTATTTATATCTTCAAGATAATATAAACGTTCCCAAAAAATAGTATTTAGATCGTGTAAAAACAAATTATAATTAAATTTAGAGTAGTCTCTATAAGTTTTATATGATATATTCTGTTTAAACTTTATTAATTTAATCCCACACATAACTAAACGGTGATCAGAAATGCCATCCATTCTATAAACATCAATATCAGTGACAATTTCAGGACAAGAAACAATAATAAGGTCAACTAATGTTTGAGACGTAGCAGTTACCCTGGTAGGTTCAGTTACTAATTGTTTCAAACCGTATTTATTAAGAAGTCTATTAAATGAGGAGAGGCAATAATTATTTTTATCTAAAAAGTCTACGTTGAAGTCACCCCCAAAAAACACATATTCAAATTGAGGCAACAAAGTAACTATCATATTTTCCAAATGCTCAATACATAAATTTAAATTAACTGAGGGTGGTCTATATAAGGATCCTAAACATATTTTCTTACCTGCTACCACCATACTAATCCACATATACTCCAAGGGACAATCATGATATACATTAGCCAAAACAGAAATTTTAAAAATATTTTTCACATAAAAAGCAACTCCCCCTCCTCTGCTACCAGAATAACTCCAAAAACCAGCCAAATGTTTTTATTTGTATGACTACAACTGCGGTGGCTTATATAAGAACAAAAATAAGTCCCTCGTTTGACGACTCGGGATAGTTTTCAAAATATCCGTGATCTCTAATAAATTTTCGGATATAATTTGATCACTAGTGGTATTACAAGTGAATATTTAATCACTATCTAATTATCAATATAGCTTTGGGAAAAAATATTAAGGGAAGATGTAATACATAATTTAATATGTTCTACTTATACAAGGTGGAGACTTTAACTGGAATAAATTCATTATCGGGGAGCTGAATAATTTTTCGAACAAATCATAAGACAACGTTTGAATGTATTTACCTGCCTTTTCCAAGCAATATGCGAAGTATAGCCCTTTAGGAAGAGGGGAAACCACCCCAACTTTGTCTTTCCATATACAACACTATGGCGTGTGACCCCTCATTAGATAGGTGACAGAAATTCGAATCCAGCGTACTGATCACATTTAATATTTTTCAAGAGGTTGAGGGTTGCATAACATTAAAATATAATTTTTAAGTGCAATTACTTTGAAACGTAACAATTGCTTAAAAAGTGCGCCATTAACTTGTTGATAACATCCTAATCTGTGATAGGTTCGTTACATTACGTAACATTTCTATTGTTATTGCCCTGGTTTCATCTCTTATTCTTTCCTTCAGCTCATCAATGTTGTTTGATTTTTGAATATAAATCATGCTTTTGAGATGTCCCCACAAAAAGAAATCCAACGGTGTTAGATCTGGAGACCTTGTTGGCCACTCAATGGTATCTACCTCGTCTTCCAATCTTCCTACTGGGGAAAATATGTCTAGATATTGGCGAACAATAGCAGCGTAGTAAGTAACTCAAAAGTAAGGTTTACATTAAAAAAACAAACAACATTGATGAGCTGAAGGAAATAATAAGAGATGAAACCGTACAATAACACCGGAATTGGACCAACGAGTGAATGGTGCACATTTTGAGCAATTGTTACATTAGTAATTAAATTTAACAATTACATTTTAGTGTTACGCAACCATCAACCTCTTGAAAAATATTAAATGTGATCAGTACGCTGGATTTGTCTTTCTGTCACATTTCCAATGAGGGGTCACACGCCTTAATGTTGCATTTGAAAAAACAAAGTTGGGGGTGGTTTCCGCTCTCCCTGAAGGGCTATATTTCGCATATTGCTTGGAAAAGCAATATATAAATACATTCAAACGTTAACGCGCCTCGGTAATTCTTCGAAAAATAATTATTCAGCTCACCGGTAGCGAATTTATTCCAGTTAAAGTCTCCACCCTGTATATTAACGGCATGCTTGTCATTTGGTGAGCAAATTGAAATGCTCTAATTAAAAAAATTGGAATTATATAGTTTAAAAGGTTTAATGATTCATTTATTAACATAAAAAAGAGTTCATACCTACTCCTACACTTTTTTTATAAAATGACAGGAATTTGAGAACATTATATTACAAGATACTTTACTACTGTCTCATATAACCATGTTCGGGAAAACGTTAAAAGCATTATTTATTAATTTGATGTGAAAACGACAAAAATGTGGGCCGTAGTGACTTTTTATAATACGTAGACAGACCGAAGTACGTACGCACACCATCACCACATGAGTGTCAGTTACTCCTAACACCAAACGATAAACAACTCCTTCGATCTGTTGTAAGGAGATGTGTAAACATCTCCTGTGTGTCGTATAGGTTTCAGACTACTAATTGTGACTTGAAGATGCATATACACTAACTACAGTTTGCGCTTTAGTAATATTAGCGATTGACTGTCACAAACGTTTTAATGCTTCAATTTACGAAAAAATTGAACCTTAGATAACAGGCCCTTCGCCCTTCGAGCACCCCTAGGCCAGCAGCTAAAACTGAAACCGCAACTTTATTTCTCTACTACTGACGTAGTTTTTCACATAACACCAGAACACTATACTGCACTCGACGCGCGTTTCGCCAACCAAGTTGCCATCATATGGGGATGATTAAAACTTCACACTAGTGTGAATCAGTGTTATCTTCACACTGAAGGTTCCAACCCCTTTCAAGGTATATTTCTCTAGTTATAACTTTTTTTGTAGTACTTCTGCATCCGATAAGCCAAAAGTAATCGGAAACTGATCACTTCAAAATTGTCAGGTAGTTTTAGCCCAGTAGGTACTAATACTTCACTGTGATAAAACACATTGTATATATTCTCTAATATACAGGGCGCCCTATTTCTTGACCCGTTGCATGGGTAACTTTTTTATTAGTAGAGATACAAAAACGCTTAAATGAGCAAATTAGTGCAGTTTCGTATTAGTAATTCTACGGTAAGGCGAAAAATTATATACGGGGGAAGGTTGAAAAGTTATTGACAAAAAACGAAAAATCCAACTTTTCTATTATCCCTCGTAGCTCGTTCATTTGAAGAGTTAGAGAAAAATGCTTCACATGTTTTTTGCAGTATTTTTCATGTAAAATGACATGCACTTGCTACTTTTTATATATCTCTTAAAATGGTTGAGAATCACAGTAAAATATATTTTTTTTAAATGTAATGGATAGGTGGCTGTGACATTAATCGAAAGTCCCCTTTTTTCTCTTTCAGATGATATAACATAGTCCATATTTTATCCTTACAAAAGTAATAATACTCGTTGTTTTTAAAGAAAGTTTATTGTCACATTAAGAATGCTATGGATTATGGAACAAAAGAATGTTTTGAGAAAAGAAATTATTAATTAATTAATTATATTGAAGTAAATGTTCGAAATGAGCACCATCCTGTTGGATACATAGTAAGCAACGTTTCTGGATACTTCTTAAAACATTATTTATTGTATGTCCATGTATGCTTCTAATTGCATCTTGAATCCTGACTTTTAGATCCTCTATATCTAGAGGAGCTGTCACATAAACTTTATCTTTCAATAACCCCCAAAGAAAGAAATCTAAGGGGGTCAAATCAGGTGTTCGCGCTGGCCAGTCGATATCCATTCTATTTCCTATAACATTATCAAACTGTTCATGTAAATATTGTTTTACCTCGCGGGAATTATGCGCAGGTGCTCCATCGTGTTGGAAGTATTTAAGATTTCTAAAAATATGAAGTGGTAATTCATTTAAATATTCCTCTGTTAGAGTATTCCTTAGAAAATGAAGGTAATTATTCGCATTCAAATTATCTTCGTAAAAATATGGGCCAATAATTTTGCCACAAAAAATTCCACACCACACATTTATCCCAAATTGACGTTGATTTCTTCTTTCAGAAACAAGATGTGGATTTTCTCGGCACCACATTATGTTATTATGGCGGTTAAAAATACCATTGTTGGTAAATCTACTTTCATCACTGAATAAAATCTTTTTCCAGAAGTCTAGATCCTCTTCGCATTTTGAAATGTACCATCGACAAAATGTCATCCTTCTTTGATTATCAGCTGGATATAAAGTATTGCATATGGAATAATGATAAGGCTTTAAATTGTTACCTTTTAAAATAGCTCTTACAGTTTCCTTGGAAGTGTTGCAGTGATGTGCAATTTCTGCAGTTGAAGAATCAGGTTTAAAATTTACATAAGCCAAAACATTTATTTCAGTGTCTTCATTGAAGTTTCTTTCATCCTTAGGCTTTGAAAAAGAACCGTATAATCGTATATTATTTTCCAGCTGTCTAAATATTCTATGATGGGGTTGTCTTCGTTCCATGTAAGTTTCAAAATAAAGATTCGCTGCAGCTTGTGCATCTCGATTTTGGTTATAATAACAAAATAGCATATCATTTTTCTCTTCGTTGGTGTACATATTTGCAACACTATTATTTTGTATGCAGTATTAATAATAAACAATAAACTACTTAACAAAAACTAAAAATGTCACTTATGATCTGTCAATAATTAAATGCCAACTAGACGTTTTTAAAAATATCAGGAATCTTATTTTTTGTTTTATTTCCATAGCATTCTTGATGTGACAATAAACTTTCTTTAAAAACAACGATTATTATTACTTTTGTAAGGATAAAATATGGACTATGTTATATCATCTGAAAGAGAAAAAAGGGGACTTTCGGTTAATGTCACAGCCACCTATCCATTATATTTAAAAAAAATATATTTTACTGTGATTCTCAACCATTTTAAGAGATATATAAAAAGTAGCAAGTGCATGTCATTTTACATAAAAAATACTGCAAAAAACATGTGAAGCATTTTTCTTTAACTCTTCAAATGAACGAGCTACGAGGGATAATAGAAAAGTTTGATTTTTCGTTTTTTGTCAATAACTTTTCAACCTTCCCCCGTATATAATTTTTCGCCTTACCGTAGAATTACTAATACGAAACTGCACTAATTTGCTCATTTAAGCGTTTTTGTATCTCTACTAATAAAAAAGTTACCCATGCAACGGGTCAAGGAATAGGGCGCCCTGTATTTTTTACCAAATTTGATACTCCTATTTGATGTATTTAAATAAATATAAAATGTAATATAAACACATGATTTTCACTACTATTGAAAAATATAAATAATGTAGTTATTATGTAAAAGTTTTTCAAGAATTATCAGAAAATGTTTACTCTATTATTCTTTGTCTCGATTTAATTTAAAAATTTAAAACCGGAAATCTAAACAGTTTTACATAATTTCTGAATAAAAAATGAAACTTCCTGTTCCTCTCCCAAACAGCGAAAACACCGACTGCGCTCATCAAGAGCAAATTAATATGGATTATTTAAAATTTGTTTACACAACGTGGAGCAAACTTTCTCCAGTATGTAAATTTATAACAATTAAACTTGGAAACGCTGTTTGCAGATTTATATGAGTCCTGCATATAAATTTACTAGCACGTTTTAATATTTACCAAATTCATTTATTTTTTGGACGTTTACAAGCCTCATTAATCACTGGAAGTTGTATTAGCTAGAAATTAAGATCTAGACGCTTTGCTCAACAAATGTTTTATAAGAACTTTAATACCCGCGCATCAGCGAATTCTCCATAACGTCGGGAAGCATTTCCGCCTGACTAAACGAGTGGAATTTCCTATGGTATATAAATATTTAATTATTTTAGTATCTGATAATTAACAGTGGACAAATTTAACTTTCATTCATAATGATATAAGGACTATATACTCAATTTTAGGAGCACAATTTTAAGATTAAACCACAGTAAAAAAAAAATACTTATAGGATAACTTGGCAAAACAAAAAAATACAATCATGTGCTCTATAATTACAGAAATCAACCAGTTTTGAAAAATATTTGAGTAAATTTTTTTGGTCATCCTATAAATTAGTGGCTTAAGTGAAAAATTGGGCAAGAAAAAAGAAAATCGACGTATCCCAGTGTTAAAAACATTCAAAAATGTAGTTATGAACTGTGTTCCCTACTTCTCTTCCACACTATATAAGTATATAGGCTAATATAAAAATATAATTTTTCACGAGTTACCTTGTACTGTACGAGAGTTGTGATAGCCCTTACTAACATAATAAAGCTGTTTTTTGTATAATATATAAGACAAAGATGATTTTCGGTGTATTCTTGCAATAACAAACTTTATATCTTCTCATTGTTATTTATGTTGGAAATATATTTTGATTTACGATTATATCCTTTGCTTTTTATAACTAAGGGTAGGTGCTAGATTGCACCTAAAGTTCATTATTTATTTTTTAAAAATATATGCGATTCTTTTATCTTTAGTCTTTCCTCGCGTGCCCTCCTATCGCACATCAGTCGCAATATGTCACAGTCACACACAGTATATGTATTGGCAATAACAATAAAAGTCTACGTCATTTTCTGTCACGTATGTTTGCTATTTTTATTCCTACAGTTCTACATAAAGTTGGCCTTCGAGATCTGATTATTTCAGTACCGTATAAATATATAACACAAATAGGCTCTTATTTTCTTTCACTTCAGCAAGATCCCAGTTGGTTTGGATTTACGACAGAAGACTAGATGTTGTAAGCCCCATCTGAAAAATGTAATGGTTTCTAATTCACAAATTTCCGTTAATATCTCCAAATAAATATGAAATTGAACTCTAAATTGACTATAATAGCCTTAAGAAAAATTACGAGTAGGCACATAAATTTTATATAGAATTATAATTGAAAATCTAATACAAAAATCTATCGCAGCCGTCTTGTAGTTAGAGCTTTATATTTAATTTTATTAATAAATAATGATTAAAGGGTGTCTTAATTTTCTTCACACTTGAAATAAGACCTTGAAAACTACCAAACTGAATTCCACTTATGTTTAGTAGTACTGGATTTACCTTTATTCAAGCTGTTCGAGAATATTTTATTGAAAACCAGAATATCATAAGATAAATAAAGAAAGAAACCTTAAATACAATACATTTAGGTAAATCTTAGTATTGCTCAGAGGGCAACGAAGTGCCCTTTTTGAGTTTTTGCTACTATCCATCTGACAATTATTGTTAAATTGACAGACAGATAGTGACCTGCTTTTCCGCAGGTGCCACTACATCAGTGACCTCTATTGTCTTTCAGGAATACATTCCTACTTATTTATTTGAAGGAGATACCGGAAACAACTACTTCACGGACAATATGCCCTAACTGGCGTTGCATTACGTTGAAACCGGTCAGTGTCTGGTGATTGCTCCGATGAAGGATGTGGCGACTTCCATGGAGATGCCGGAGTGATGCAATGCCAGTTGGGGCATAATGCTCGTGGAGTAGTCATTTCCCGCATCTCTTTCAAATAAACTTAGGTAAAATCATAGTAAGATAGATAGTAAGATATGGACATTGCTGTGTGGTAACTTAACATTACTAAATAGCAATGGCTTCCTCTAACAAATTTATTCTTTTATATAAATTAAAGAGTATGTCAGAGTGGGGTAGCCTGAACAATATTTGGGATTTGATCTATGTTACTCATCTGACAAAAGAAAACTACTTAGTTAAAAATTACTATTTAATGAGCTGTTCTATGTTATACACAAGATATTTGTGAGTAGGTACGTTCAGTACGGAGCTTGGATGATAGATCATAGATGATAGATGAATGATGATGGAATAATAGTGAAAAATATAAGCGCTGATAGGCGTTCACATCGGAGATGTGCATAAACGCTTTTAACAGCTAGTATACTTCAAAATGTCTAGCAAAGAAGGTTACTTTTATTCGGCAAGAACGAAATACTACATTGTCACCAAAAGAAAACAAAAATTAAGAAAGTATCATGTGCATTCCATAAACAGGGAAAGGCACCGACTGGGAGAATTTCACCATTTATATCCTCAACTACGGAAATATTCCCAGGGGTTTTACGCATATTTCGGATACAGCAAAATTTGTACAGTTTTTTGTAGATACAGCAAAATTTGTTAGATACCTACATTTAAAAGTTATGTTTGTAGAAATCGCTTACAATATTGTTAAAATGATAAAAATAAATTAAAATGAATACTATAGCAACTCATCATAGATCCGATGAACGGGAACCACTAGTTAAAGTGAACGAACGGTTTTCCTAATACTAAGTATTTTACTTTTGTTAAAGTCTCTAATATATTTTACGTTGATATACTCAATATTGGATTAATTCGTTTGTTATTAGAGACCTACACACATCTCTTTCACAATATAATATAATAAATTGTATTTTATTTAAAAATAAAATATTACTTTTACTTGTAGCATTCACATTTTTTCCTATTTCGTCCCACTATTTCTCCAAAATAAATCTATTGTGGTGATCAGAGTGGGCCTGATTCCACAACGATTCTCTAATAAACACTTCTCTAATTAATTTTTCGACATCCATACTCCTACTTCAGCTCACAGAAGAATTGAACTGACTATTCCACAAAATATAATCGAGTATAAACCACTCGTGTATCATGTATTCCCTGCTAGTATCACATCTCCTCACTGAACGGCTCCATTGAAATAATAATAATAATAATAATAATAATAATAATAATAATAATAATAATAATAATAATAATAATAATAATAATAATAATAATAATAATAATAATAATAATAATAATAATAATAATAATATCTCTACCCCTCATTCTAATCGCAAGGATTAGCCCGAAAGTCTGAGACTTGTGTGGGAGAGGGGGCGGCATATTATTATTTCGCGGGCCGCATTTGCGCCTCAGGAACGACTTACGTTGGTAGGCCCTAACCACCATTCAGTGCTGGAATGGAAACCTGGAAAACCTCATTAGTTAGGGGGACAAGTCAAACATCAACTGATTTTAATCTCTCACATTAACATCAAGTTGAGATTCTTCCCATCCTAGGCCATCCGCCAGGATAGTTGCCAAGCCATTCCTGCGAATAAGCCTTGATCTACGAGCAAACAATTTAATGAAAAATTGTTGGCGGAATGGGAATTAGAACCCACGACCTCTGAGTTGAGCAATCGAGACGCTAAGCCCTGAGCCACCGGCCCGATTGAACATACATTGAACATTTTATCAGCGCTGGTAAAAGTTACTCTATCATCCAGTCTATGATCTATCATCCAAGCTCCGTACTGAACGTACCTTAACATACGTACGCAATAAGAAGTGATTGTCTTTTTGTAAGGCTTCTTCCACAGAGCCCAAGGCTCTGGCAACACGGATGGTTCAAAGGCTGGTAATCAGCCTTATGCTTCAAGTGTCTGCTGTTTTGGAGGTGAGCTCCTCCTGTCACTCTGGCAAATACGCTAGCGCCATCTCCTAATCTCCGCTAGCGCCCTTTTCTGTGATTTTATTTGAACAATCCCAGTCAGGGACCGCACGTGGAACATTTGTTATAAGAGTTTTAGTGTATATTTTTTTATTCATTGCCTTATTTCAAATTATAGGTACTTTATTCATAGATTTTTTCAGAATTACTATCATTTAAGATGTTTTAGTTAAGGTTGGAGTTTATATCCTCCCGAAATTCGAGACGGTGTTAGTAGACTAATTATGAAATACTTACATACTTAAAAATTATATATATATCTACATTTTTTGAAAATTTTTTAAGGTCCTTTTGAAACGATGTCCATTTTAATGGATGGTACGTTATGGTAGATAAGTTATTGTTATTTTTGGGTATGGTACAAGCTAATACAATTATTACGGTCTGCTGTAATACAAAAAAAAATTGACAGACTGTACAAAATGATATTTTTCCTTTGCACCCCTAGGTCATAGGTAACAAGGAAAATTAAAACCTCATTGGATAATTAGATTTAGATAATTTAATTAATGATGCATCTCTTAGTTTATTATTTTTATTTCGTTTTGTAGAATACCTATACACCAATATGTAAAACGGTAGATATTAACAAGTAACAACAGTTCCTAAGCTTTCAGTCAATTTTACTTGAATTATAAAGATCTTCTGGGCTGAATTGCCGCAGACGCCTCTTCGGTACTTCAGTGCTACTTATCCAGATTGGCGGCTGAATATGAAATACTCAATTACATTATGTAAAAAAGTTCTAAGAAATTAATGTATATAGAGTGTATATTATCAATTTCGGCAATAGCTGCAAATTTGTTTCCAAGTAAAGTTGTTATGGTCATACACAATACAGTCGATTAAACCAAAGATTGCGTGAAGTAGGAAGTTTTTAAAATAACTGTTCAAGGGACGAGGATTGTCATTACGTTTAAAGATGTCGTGCAGCACAGAACATGTCACACCTTGTCTCATTTTCTGGGCAGGGGACTGGCTACATGTACGAAAGGATAGAATGGTATTTAAGGTTAATGCATAGAAAATTAGAAAATATTCCACTTTAACCTGTGGATTAATCTAGATTTACTTTTAACCCGCACACCTTTATTTCCGGTTCTATACATAAATTATAATTAATTACATTTTAATGGGTCAACCACACCTAAGGAAAAGCCATACAGAAGTATTTACCCCTCCTCTGCCTTTTTGATAAATTGTATAAAATATTACTTTTGTAATTATATTTAAATAAAGGGTAGATTATGTTGTGACAAGTAGAAAAGGGTCTTTTAGATCATATATTACGTTTACAATGGGAACACATATAGGGGTGAATTTTTAATATAACATGGACTAGGTTTTTGACCGAAAAACATTTGTATATTTAGATCTCGTATAAAGTATATATTTAGGTTTCAAAAACTGAATTTGAATATACTGTCATTGCTTTTAACTACTAATTGACTAAATTTCAGGAAGTTAGGTATTTTACACCAGTTCTATTGTTATTAGCAACTCAATTATATTGGTGAAAATAAAAAAATATATAGGGGCAATAAATAGCATAAATTGATCATTCTTACTAAGAAACAAATAATTGCAAATTATTTTAAGTTGCACATTATTTACAGATTATTTTCATAATTAGGATGTTGCCATATATGCTTTTCTAGTTGAAGGTTGAGGTAGCCAAAAATATTTTATTTTATTTAGTCTATTATATTTTTTAACTTCAATAGTTCTTCCAGTTAATTCGTTTTTTTCATGTAGCTGTATTAAAAGAAAGCCTGTGTAATATCATGACGTTACTATATGATTTAAGGGTTCTGACCCAAAAGTGTTTTCGATTAAATACAAAAATGTTGCATTTGGACGAACACTTAAATAACAACAGAATACACAAACCGACTCAATTTACATAGATATGAAAAAGTATTAGAAAGTGTTGGGAATAACTTCAGATATGGGATACAAAAGCTATCACTTTATTGTATCAATAGAGTGTTTGCTTGGATTAAATCCTTTTTATCAAATGGGATCCTGGTTGTTAAAATTGGCCATAATGAATCTAGAAGCATTATTGTTAGATGAGTATTCCTCAAGGTGGACATTTATCGCCTTTTTTATTTGCTTCATTTGTTAACTAACTTTTATCTTATTTTATTTGTTTGTTCTAACAATTATAAATTTTGTTCTGTATAAGCTTAACATATAAAAACAAGTGCATTTATTATATTGATCGTTTAAATCTTCTTGGCATAAAGTCTTTAAGAAAAGACGATACCCAATATTTAAAAAATTTGGATTAAATATTTTGAATAACAGAATTGATTCTATTAAAACATTTATTATGTGTTTACATCTATTTTAGAAATATTTTTTTAATATCTGTTATGCTACAGTAAAATATATCAAGCTGAATTTGAAATATATCATAATATCTACATACATTATGCATTATGCAGTCTCTTTCTTGGATTAGGTACTGCGGCCGTCAAGGAATACGGAAATTTTTCCAAAAAGGATTTTACCTCTTTATAATGTCCTCTGTTTTCCATATTCCAGATTTTTGCATTGTATAAAAATCAGTAGTAGTATAGAATAAGACCTTGTAGTTCTTAGTTAGTATCAGTTTGGGTCATATCGTATTGGTGCTTGTTTTTTATATAAAAAAAAATAAATAAATATTTAAATTATAATTATTATACTTGTTCATTAACTTTAACAGGGTTAAATTTGTATTTCAGTATAATTAATTATTTGAAACTTTGCATAACACCGCAAATAACTTTATAGGTTGTTATTTCCTGGATCCAATTATTTTGTTAAAAGTTTAGTATTAAATTGGAATCGACCGAGGATATTATTGTCTTGAAAACTTTTAACTATACTTTAGTAGTAGATCAACCGCACTCAATGATATAGATATAATGCTACGTTATAATTATTGTTATAAATGTTTCTCTTTTGTATTGTAAAGTTTTAATAAATATAAAATAAATAATACTTACTTCCTTTATTACCCTATTTTTGAATTAATATGCTTTAATATACAAAATTTAGTTGAACTAAAACATTTCGAAAAGCTACTTTAGGTGGACGTTCCAGGCGCCTAAAACTTCTCATTTTAGACCGTTTTTTACGATACACAAATATCCTAAACTTTTGACTGAACGTAAAAGTTTATACGAACGAATAATTTAAAACTAAAAGTCTAAAGTTGAAGTTAGACCTTTTGAATACTTAAATTCCTCTAACATCTAATCTAATTTTAACATATAATAAGGGTAACGATTTTCGTCGGTAAAATATGAATTTTAGGTAATTAATTTTATATATTTATCCACTAGTTTGCTTAGTTTAAAACAAATAGATCTTTGGTGAATACGACACAAAATTAATTATGAAATATTGTTTTATTCAAAATATTCGTGTACCTAAAAACGAAATGATTTCTTAAGAGAAACAGTAATAAATGACTTTAGTAGTTGTGAGAAACACACCATAGTGCCCTCTTTGGATCTTTGCTACTATCCGTCTGACAGTTAGTGTCTAATTGACAGACAGATAGCCTAGTTTTCCGCAGGTGCCATTACAGCAATGGCTTCTATTGTCTTTGAGAAAGACAATCCTACTTATTTATTTGAAGGAGATGCCGAAGACAACGACTCCACGGGCAGTGTGCCCCGACTGGCGTTGAATTACTTCGGCATCTTCGTGGAAGTCGTGGCACATTGGCCGTGGAGTAGTTCTTTTCCGCATCTCGCCCGTTGCAACTAGATTTTTATTAGTAACAAAGTAATTAATTTTTCAATTGTTTTTCGTGAAGAATAATCAATTTAGCTTTATTTTGGTACGGCGCAGTTAAATACATTTAGCTGAAGTATAAAACTGTTCAAATAGATACAGAATTTGCCAGGGAAAAATGTATGCAACAAATGAGAGTTCGACTTAGATGACATGTAGATAATTATAACAGAGATAAAGATCCACCACGTTAGCTAGCAATAATAGATATAAATTATTAACATGGATTAGCTTACATATCTAGAATATGGTTTATAATCACTCTGACAGCGGCTTTACAGTATTTCATAAGAAACGCAAACTTTAAGACTCCAAGCTGAATTATATTCTCTATCTAAAATTAAAATCAATAACTATTTAAAGGAACTGTCACGTTTATTGCCTGCTACTAAAATATATTCTTATAAAATATTCTTCATTAAAAATAATTTCAATTCATCTGCGAAGTTTCTGCTTAAAATTTTAAATCATTTTCTTTATATTACAAAGTGACTTACCACTAATATAAATCTAATAAACGTTTAAATTAAAAAAATAGTTGTATAAAAGTATTTATTTGTTGTACAGGCTGAGCAAAATTCGATGTCTCTATTATAAGAAAAGGAAGAACAATAGAAAAAATTGAAAGGAGGTTCCTAAATGCGATTGAGTAAAGTTCATTTTTAAGCCAAATTTGCATATTTTTTTAAATTTGGAAACTGAAGTAATGACGTCATGTTTTTTTTTCTGGAAACATACCTATCTTTTTAATATTTAAAAAGAGTATATAATATAATGTAGTATAATTATATGTAGAGTATATAAGATAATATATTTTTCTGAACAAATTTTGAAAAAAAAAATTTGCGTTAAAATATTATAAACAAATTTGTAAAAAGTAAGGTATCAAAAACTGGCAATCTTCACGATTTAAACGAGTAGCCTTTGGCAACGACTTAAACAAGTAGATGTAAGACTACTGAGTACCTAATTTTATTGGGCGAATATTGCACCGACTTTAACAAACGGCCAAGAACCGATAGTATCTATTTTTAACTGACTTGAGTGAAGGATTTTAATAGTGGAACAAAGTTATAGATGTTAGTAGTGGCGAGAAACAACCCGTATTGCCATCATTGGATCTTTTACAATTGTCATTGACAATTATTGTCAAATTGACAGACAAATAACAACCTGCTTTTTCGCAGGCGCCATTTAGAGCAGTGACCTCTATTGCCTTTGAGGAAGACAATCCTACTTATTTATTTGAAGAAGATGCCGAAAACAACTTCTTCACGGGCAATGTTTTTTTCTCTCCAGAGATTTGGCGACTCCCATGGAGATGCCGAAGATGTTTTTTTCTCTCCAGAGATGTGGCGACTCCCATGGAGATGCCTGAGTAATGCAACGTCAGTCGGGACACATTGCCCGTGGAGTAGTTGTTTTTGATATATCCTTCAAATAAATATATACAGTTACCTGTAATGTATTATTGATGTGAAATATTTATCTTGATAGAATGACCTCTGAGGAAGATTTCGTAGGTTATGGTAAATAAATAGGACCTATAAATTTAAAAAATAAAAAAAAAATTGTGGCTGATATGAAAAGTTTGTATTAGATCGCTTCATGTACATCTGCCGGAAAGATAGGGGAGTTTGAGGAGTTTCAAATAATCTTGAGAGAAAAAATATTTATTTGTTTGAACAATTTTGGTAACGCTTCTCTGAACCCTTTCCAAGCCCTTTATCTTTTTAACTAAGTATGGGCTCCATGCGGCTGAAATGAATACTTTATACAGTCGCAAAACGGTGATGGATTTGTGTTTCTTATACAATTACATACATACATACATTACATATACCAATCTATTTAAAAAATAAATTTGTGATTGCCTTTTTTATGATAATAATAATGAATATTTTATTAAACCAACTCATTTTGAAGTAGATTATTATACTCAGATCTGGCTATTGCTTTAAAAATGCTATTGGACCAGGCGCCAATTGATACACTTGGTTCGGATTCCTACGTCGCTGATCTTGCATAAGGGCGTATAAGCGACAATATTGCCAAAGTCGTTATTTTTATTCGAATAGAATGGTCAGCTGTATACCTATTTGACAAACGCGCGTAACGTAATTATTATTACATTTCCCGGTATGCAAATTTTGCTTAAAGAGTAAAGATGCTTAAATCCGTATAATCGACTTACGCCCCTACGTTAGATTTTAGATTTTATATTCTGAAGAATGAATGATCCCCCGAAAATTGTGAACGTTCTTTGTCTGCGCATACAATTTAGGTTATGGTTATTGGTAAGCCCGTGAGGAGTCGGCAAGTCTATACAAGTCAGTGCTCTAAAGACTACCTATTATTTTAATGCTGTTGTTGATTCCGTTTTTAATCTAAAAATGTATGGTGAATTTTTAAGATCAATCATTTTTATGATAAATCAACAGCTGAAAAGAATCGTTTACGGTCAATAAGAAAATTAAATTGTACCAAAGTTTGATGTCTGCCAGCAAAAATAGAGCCATATAACTTTCTGTAAAAAATAGTCACTTGAGTGACCAGTAATATACATTATCTTTGAAAAGAAATACCCTTGCTGTCATGACCTAACCTTTACCAGAACTAAATTATTCTGAAATAAAACTGTCAGCGGATAAATACGCAGATTTGGCTAATCTGCGAAAGGGACCTAAACCCGTAGTGAGAAATCCTATTTTCCAGCAGTTGGAATCCAGCATAAACCTTCCTCATCATTAAAAATGTCTTCATACACAATAACTTTGTTAACTTTTTTGTAATACATTTCATTTCTTTTAAATACTTTCATTTCCTTCAGTAAGTTGCAAGTTTTCGTTATGATATTCTTCTTTAAAATAAAGTTCTGTCAATATTCATAATTTGTTTTTATTGTTACGTTAATAAATAGAGGGTCTGAGCTTGAGACATATAAAACTGCTTTATTTTGATGTCATTATCTTTACAATATTGAGCGTAAGTGGCATTAAAGAATGTACAAATATCACACAGTATGTCCATTTTAAATAAATTTTTTCACATAACCAAAAGTATTTTCATAATTTTAACAATAGAAATTCAAAACATTTAACATATATAATAATGAAACTTCAGACAGACCTATGCTAGCGACAACTCATATGTATACTCACATTTTTTTATATTGACATTGAATTGTTTCCTGACAAAACTAGTCAATATGCTCCTTTGCTGAATCAGCCCATTGGACGTTCAAAGGATGTCCAATGTCGGATTTTCGGATGTCCAAAGGACATCCGTTGTTTATACGATGGACGTTCTATGAACGCACAAATGTCATAACTTTGTGCAATTGAGAGACGTAGCCATCTGAACCATATTTTAATGGCAGTTTTGCTAGATATAAAGCAAGGTTTTCAAAAGTACATAATACCTCATACATATTTCTAATAACACAGAAAATTGAAATCGGGATTGGAATTAACAATCCCTTAATTGTTGGTTGGTTAAGATCAATATGAAATAAATAAATTAGTTGTGACACAACAAAGGTTTATAATAGATCTGTCAGATAGTAAATTATTAACAGGTTTTTTTAATTTTGTTTTAATTTTAATTTTTTTTTACTAGAAATATGTTTCAAGTATTATATATTTTTGAAAAGAACAACAAAGTAAGTACGCCATTGGATTCTACGTAACCTCTGCGTAGACCCGTTTTTGACCCTCTATACGTTATCAGGTGACTGAGATGGGAGAGGTGCTTGAAAATTGCAAATTTTCGATTTTATATGGTAGCTCAGAAACTAAGAGTGGTGTTGAAATTTCATTTAATCCATCTGCCGTTTCTGAAAGTAGTATCACAGGATCGGTTAACCTCATACCTGTATCTTTACTAATAAGCGCGATACCCCTCAAAGACAACGAAAACTGGACACTCTGTATACTGTTGTCGAAGTACCTACTTATTTTGTAACTTTTAAATATTATCTCAAGAAACCCTATATATTTTTTCTATATTACCATAAGTTTCAGCAGTTTCTCTGGTAACCATTATCTCTAGAGCTTTTTAAAGACTTAACACTTTATACACCGGAATATGTTATTCAACACCGCACCCGTTGTCTAAAATTACTTTCATACCCAAACCCTTATTTAATAATACACAATGCAGAAAGTTGCCTCCCTTGTTAAATGCCAATGTAAAATTTATACATATAATGTAAACTAACTATGTTCTTGAATATACCCACCTGAGTACCTACCTAAAACGTTAAAAATGTATCGAGAAGAGTGGAAATTTGAATATCATTATTTAAAATAGAAAGTAATGAACTATGAAATATTTAGAGGGCAAGTATAACTTTTGGTTGCGGAAAATTGAAAAGACTGCCTTTGAAATGTATGTATCAGTGAGTAACTATTTTAGACATATTGAGACTATGTTAAAGTTCAAGAAATAAAAACGCTCTATGAAATGCGAATACATATATGATATTTGGTTTGTAAATATATATTAGTAACATATTCCCAGGTAGTTAATTTAAAATATTTCCGTCTAGAACATAGAACTACATATTGGACATAGGTGTTCAATATTTGTCTACGTATTGCATGTAATGTATCTGTGTACATTTTTTTTCGTATGTAGGAGTTGCCCTTTTGAAAGTTCGACTATCAACTTTTTTTCTTATAGACGCAGTGGATCTTCATGTGGTTGGATAGAGCTCTCAAGTCTGAAATCAGCGATGTACCGTATTTGACATTTGAACGAAAAATGGCGATTTTAGATAAAAAAAATGTTTTATCAAGGGTGTTATGGAAATAGTACAGGATATAGGCAGACAAAAATATACAAAGTACACCTAGTAGTACATAATTAAACTTCCTTTTTTCTTCAAATTATGATTTAAATTAGAAGTAGCAGGTAATTCTTTTTTTTGTATTGTAACACGATTTAAAAAGATAATAACTTAATAAATAATTTACAAGTGTTCGAATTGTTCACCATCTACTTTTGGACACAATTCTACTCGTTTCCTGAAATTCTGCAATATAGATACAATGTCTTTTCTTCATACTTTTGTTCTCAGGATCTTAATAATATTTCTCCGGAGATCGTCAAAATCAGCTCATCATTTCAGAAAATGTAAAAATAATTTAACACCCGTTTAATTTAGTTTAAAAAACTGAACTAGGTTTCTTTTATATTCTGAATATTAGTTCCATTGTTCACTTCTTTTATGTGACATTTTTATGTGTATTTGTAGTAGTTTAAAATCTAGTAGTTTGGATCTTTTTCGGAATTGATGTAGTATGTAGTGATTCGAGTATTTGTATGTTTTTAAGTTAAACTAGAAATGGGCTTTCCCATTTCTAGCCCCACCGAGGGTCCAGGCCTGTGGCCTGGGGTCACCCTTCGGGTGACAAAAGCATCTAGAATAAAAATATATTACTGTCATAATTGTTGCAGCAAATTAATATTGTAGATAATACGGACAATGAAACAGAATAACTACACACTAATACTAATAAATAATTGTAATTAAAAAGTTGTGCCTCCAGCGTGATTCGAACTCGCGAAATTAGCATTACCACGTTTTGAATCCTACCGCTTTCCCATTGCGCTACCGCGCCTGTTGTCAAAAAGTTTACCCTGACACGTTAAGTATGGTAACTGTACGTACTGTACGTGTCAACCTGAAAAAATAATTTTTACCGATTTTCTAATTGGAAAAGCATTTCGCATTTCGCCTCAATATTTTGGTAATCAGAAGTGTTTGGCAGTCGGTACTATCGATTCCGTTAGCAATATTACTCGTAGGAAAATAACCTATCTGAAGTTTAATTAATTTGACAGTTTTCGTGGGAGGTGCTTGTCGCGTTAGTGCAATCTCACATCGGCAGATAAAATGAGAAAGAAGTTGAGATGGACGCAACTCGAGATTTTCGAAGACGAAATAGACGTAGATGGAGTCGACGTACGGTCTCGAAAAACAATCTCTCAACGGATCGACGTCCGGTCTCAAAGGATTAGAGAAAGGACGGAACTTTCTCGTGAAGCCCTTCTCGAAGCCGTAAAAATTAGAAGAGGGGCGAGGGGGTCCCGCGAAAAGTCGGGATTTCGGCGGTCGTGACGGGACGTCGCATCTATCTCGCCGAACGGCGATCGACGAAAATTTTGCAGAGGTTTCTTGAGAAGGCGTTTAAATTGGGAAAACGCCTAGGAAACGGGACGAAAATACCCCTACGCATTTGAGAAAGGCCGGGGATCGCTCGGAGCGGATATACGGATAGCTTTGAAACTTTGTGGATTCGGCGACGGAATTTAGAGCGAGACAGAATCGACGCGTTTTAATATATATGGATATGGATGTGCGATGTTGTTTCAGCGAGTGTTTAGAAAGAGTGGCTACAGTTGAAAATTGTTTCTTTCATATGATGTTTTTGGGTGGAAACTATATTATATGATACATATTTTTGTTTAAATTTTCTACAGTCATTACAATCTATCAATCTACAATTATATTTTCCCTAGTATCCTAATATCCTAGGATAGTATCCTATCCCCGTAATATCCCCAATTAGGACTGAATGTCGATGACAATAAATTTCAGATGAACGTACTCACATGTAAGGAAACAATTATTCATAGCTTATAGCGTTTCCCACACACGTTTATCCAGAAAGTATTTCATTTATCTTTTTAAAACTCGGAAAGCTGGGCCAGCGCCTTGATGTTCCGGAATCGAACATTTCTCATTTGTAACGGAGAAGTTGTTTTGTATTGCGGAATCCGAACAGAAACATCAGGTGTAACCTTATCTTGCACTGTATTTTTGATGGCAAATATGCCGTTCATGTTTCTCCCGAAAACAAATGTATTAGTTAGGGGAATACGTAAGACGTATACGTCATGTAAAATATTAACGAAGTTTGCATCCTTGCAATATGATTCGTACAATACGAAATCTTGTACGGAATACGAATAACATTGTACTTCTGGATTTACACGAAAGAGGTAAACATTTATGATGTACCAAGTTACATAATTAATTAAATGCAGAAAGGTTTTGTGACTCGACTAGAACATGCTAACAGCAGGGACAAAGATTCATTCGTTTTTCATAATTTAACGTAAGGGGAAAGCTTATGCCAACTAAATACTCCAAGTTTAGGTTGCAACAACATTAAAAGAGTACTGTTTATCAAGATTGGGAGTAAGTGTGAAATGTCCTAAATTGCGCCTTTGGCAGTCTTACATGATTCGTAAAGTTTAAAAGGTCATAAATTAGGACACCCATTTTTACACTTACTAATCCTGTACTCTAATTATATATTTATATTTGTTATTATGGGTTTATATCAGGAACTTCTTTTAGGGTGAAAAAAAATATTAGGTTCACATTTTAAAACATTTAGTTTAAAATTACTTTTTAAGTTAATATATACCGAGTGATCCAGCTCACCCGTTCATTAAAAGTTTAAGGACTTCCCATTAGAATATATATTTTTAAATTTAGATACGGGGGTTTTCGAAAAAGTTCTATTCAACTGAAGTATTTCAGTTTTTCTGGCATTTCCGGTTATACCGGAAATGGCTATCAACTTTCTTATTTTAAATGGAATAGTTTTTTAGATATTTTAATTTTTCTGAAAAAATTTGATTTGGTAGTGCCTTCATTATTGACTTGTCATCGATTGACAAGGAAAGTTATGGTAACAAGTTGTTGGCTATGGTTAGGTAAACCATCAAGCTTTCAGATTATGTGTAATTTCATATTTTATTATGTACAGGGCGTTCAAAAAATAATTATATTCTGACAAATTTCAACTGCGCAGTAGTAATTATTTTTAAATGAAACATCCTGTATTTTATTGCTTGATGTCATGGAGAATGTAGTCCAATATGTATTAGATTATATTTAATCTAATTCCAACGGTTTTTGATAAAAATTGAGAAAACAGTGGTTGCGAGTTTTGAGATTTGAGTTTTGATTCGCCCTGTAAAGCTATTTTGAAAGAAATTCTGTAGAAAGTAAAACTAGACAATATAGCATTAATGAAGCCAAAAGTTATATAGTAATTATTTTATTAAAAATGATACACAGGGTGCTCAATTCATTATGATTAAGATACAAAAATGCTCATATCTTCTGAAGTACTCTGTATAATACTTGTAAACCCTATATTGGCACATTCGGAAAAATAATCTGAATTCAAATATGAAGTAAAAAATACGTCATTCGTATTTTCATGTGCGTCCTCTGAGGCTTTATGAGATCCTAAAACAATAATTTTTTTGTTTATTTCGGCGTAGGAGTTATGGAGCTTTATCACACTATTGTGCCACCCTGTATATATCCGGTAAACCTAAAACGGAATTATGAGCCTTTCTTTATATAGCTCATGAGTCATGACTTTCTCAGAGATTGACATCAGTTTTATATAACTTTATTTGCTATAATCTACTTAAGAAAATGCTTCTTGCTTAAGAAAATTAATTAGCTATTGATTACCTCTCTTGGAAGACCAAACAATTATTGTTGTTGGGCAACAAAACTATTGAGTAAATTGGTTAACTAAAATCTAATATAATCTGTAGTATTAAGTATATCATCGTGGACATTTAGTAGGGTTGTTGACGGGTTGTGCAATTTTCTGCATTTAGATTGTATATACTTAGCAACCGTAGTTGTCGGAGATGCAGACCCTCTTCACTGTTGCGTAGGACGACTATTATAGTCATTGATTCGCTTTAGGGATTATGCCACCAAATTATTTTACTGTAAAACCTTACTGAACAAATTATTTTCATTTATTTATAAATTAGCTTCTCTAAGAGCTACTCATTGTTCGACAGTAGATAGTTTATCTATTTTGTAATTATCTGAGTAATAAAATATTGAAAACATTTAAGAAACTATAAAATTTTGTGTCAGTTATTTAGAAAGTATCAAGTTTAGATGATATTTTATCTTTACAAAGATCCATTCTGGGGAATGCAATTTAGCTTCCTTATAGGGTTTAATAAACTGTTATTAAAACTTTATTACGCTATATTGCTTTTGCTCTACGACTAAGTTAAGTTAATAGCTATTAGAGATATAATAAAAATGAAAATATTTCTTTGAAGAAACCTTAAAAAATATTGAGTACCCTTATATTACAACATATTAGTGTACACCAACAATATCATGGAAACTTACTAAGAGATCATATTTGTGCCCTCTTAGTAATAGTGCGTTATGATTTAATTTTAGTTTGTATGAGAACTGATGAAAGCGGAATTAATAACAAACTTTCCAAGATATATTTGAACATTAACTTTTTATTTTATTTCTAGATAAAATGGAAAATATGTTATAATGATATAATTAGTCTGAAAACACACTCATCGTCATATTTGATCTTTCACAAGAAACAAATTATGTCTGTCGGTTACAATCTAAAAAGTAATTCATTAAGAAATTGTCAAAAAATTCTAACATTATTTGCATTATATACAAAGTATATACTTCAGATTTCCTTTCATAGAGTAATTTTATAATTTTTTAAGTAAATAGTAAAATAGAAAGGGCGCGCCATTCTATGTATAAGCTTGCATTCTATATAGATGATGGATCACTGTCAACAAAGCCTTTTTATTACAGTTTTATTTTGGCTCTGAACATGGCACTATTGAAAAATATATGTTTATACAAAGCTGTATTAATTACCAATCATGATTCCTATTTTCTTATTGGTTTTACAATCAGTAAGTACTAAATATTTTGTTTGATTCCAGTAAAGTAAAAAGAATGTACGTATTAATAAAAGATCCGTAGATATCTACCAGCCTCGATGCACTCTACATTTTCAATTACAAATGGCTGAAGCAAAATTAAACAGTGACTCTCTTATCTGTTGTAATTATTCAACCATATGCTGCATCATATATATTATAAATTATAGCTAAGGAAAGCATTTTTTAATTTTCGCTAATCTAATGTCATAGTTGTAGGTATATTATACAATTAACCTAACGCCTTTGAACAAATAGCAGCTTAACAACATTTTCAGTTTTATTTACTACGGAAAAAAATTGAGTTCAGGAAAGAACTTACTCTTAAATTATATTATGTGAAAAGCTTACTGGAACAACTTTTATTTTACTGTTGTATCAACGTCGCTGAGGAAATATAAAACTTTTATTGTATCATAAACTACCTTTTGCTGAGAAATTCTTTAAGTAAAAACTTCTCTTTGTACGTTTCTTACCAGTACAACAATATCTGGTGGCTTCATCATTATACGAGACAAATGAAAAATTGTATTCTTACTATAAAAATATATCTAAGGTTTCAATATGGTTTAAAATATTCAAAATAATCATTAGGTATCTGAAATTATTTAACTGTAACATTGTGTATATCTAGTTTAATTTATAAATTCAAGACAAGTCTTAACAGCTGACACATCATACACTGAACGAAATAGACTTGGATCAGAATTAGATCAGACTTGTATTAGAACGATTTATGTTGGTAAACCTTAAACAACATCCAGGTGCTGAAATGAGGAAAACCGGAAAAACTTCTTTAGTTAGGAGAATTGATTTCAGAGGTACTATCGCAAGAAAATATTTTTCTTAAAGAGATCCCATCCAAACCAGCAAATTTGTTTTATAAATTAAATGTTATACAATTATTATGTTTTATTGATGTCTTATTAGTACTTCCAAAATGCTTATATAGTATATTAGTCTTGTTGAAAACACTATTTTGTTGTCTGCAACTAAACTGTTTTGTAAATTTATCGTTAAAACGTTTTACAATAAAATTACAAAATTACTTATAAATCATTAAAAAAAATATTTTATAAACGGTTTCTGTGGCTGAGATATAAACATTTAAGCTTATAGAATCAAACTGTTTTATAATGCGTATTTAGTAACAGACTGTGGCATTTTTAACACTATTATAAAAACATATTAAAATTATTTTGTAACTGTTCCCTATTAGCTTACAAAATAATTATGTTAAAGAATTGTTTCAGGCAACTAAGCCTTTGAGAGTAAATTGTAATTTCTCAATCCGTTATATAATTATCATGTAGTATTATAATTTGCTGCAATATGGAAATGATAATAAAATCGTTCTAAAACAAAATAGTTTATTTAACCGTAAAAATGCTTGATTTATTCATATTTTCCTTCCGAACTTGCTTTTGTCTCGGTGCCACTATAGGATATGTGGATTTAGACATGATATTATTGCAATGGCGTAGTTATCAGTTATGGCTTAGGAGAATTATAATTTTATATGGTTGCGCAATAGCAAAAGTGCCAGTTTGGCTGTAAAATAATCCAACCTGCTCGAGGTAAGAGGATTATTTAACTAGTTATCGACTTACCTATAACACAATAATTTTGAAATACTTGTGGTGTTACTACAGGTTCATGGTGTAGTTTAAATGGACCCCAACTTTTACCATTATGTTGTTTGTTCCTTCTTTTAAATTTGTTGAATTTGTTTTATTGTTTCTTATTCCGGAAATAACCTTTGATTTTATATATATATATATATATATATATATATATATATATATATATATATATATATATACCGGGTGTTCCACATAAAAGTCCTCAGCCTCGTATCTCGGCAACGGAAAAATACTTTTTGTTTTTGGAAAAAACAGATTATAGAGCTCCTCTATGTCTTCATCACGGAGATCAATTTGATTTTTTTCAGAGCAAATTGGAGATGGCGTTGAAGTCGAAAGAAATTTTTCGTTGGCAGGAACTTTGCAACAAGGTTTATCCGATACTTTGTTCAATTCTAAACAATTTTTGTTATATGACTATTTTTCAGAAACTTAATAGTTTCAGAGATATCGGGCTCTTACAAAAAGTAACAAATTTATTAATATTTAAAATTTGAATCCACATTTTGTGGGAAATACTCTAACGAAATATAATATCTCCATACAAATATTTTTTATTTTTTTTTTTTGAAAATGTTTACACTTCTATCAAATCTTTAGCTGAATTTGAGGATCAACTTCAAATTTGAATCAAAATTGTTTACTTTTAGGTAACATAAAAAAAAATGTTTTATTCTTACGTTCACATTTATCTGGTTCACGCACGAGTTTTTTTGGCTAACTAAAACAGTCTGGGACTGTTTAGTATTAGTTCAGTAACTCACTTAAGTTATTAGGACGAAAACACGAGGATTAAGAAGAATTTAAAGGTAAGTATAAAATTTTCCTCATTATACCAAACTTCAAATCTAAGTAATTAAGGATGTTATTTCAACCTAATATAGGCTAATCGTGAAATTCAAATTTATTTACTTAATGTAAAGTAGACACTCCAGAAACAAAGTTTCTCAACTGGAATTAATTTTATAAGAAAAGTTTCACTCACTGAATAAGATTTGGAAGGCAATATTTGAGAAGTTACTGTGTTATTTGAACAGATAGGTAGGTAGATGTTTTTGTAATCATGAAATAAATGTGTGTAAACAGTTTGCTAAAGTCACAAAATAATTATTATTTCAGCAGCAATTATTTTCAGAAAACGTTTCTTGTTTTAGAAACTAATAATATAAAAGATTTAACAAACGGTAATGGATAGATACTAATTTAAATAAAAATAAATTTCGTTCATAATTCAATAAAGAGTGTTTTTATCCATACAAAAAAAAATATTAAATTAGAACCACAAAAAATTATTCTTAAACGTAACCCCCATAATGTTCGCTAAAAACTTGACATCTGTAACAGACTTCCATTTATTCAGATTATAACAAAGAAATGGGTTCAAGAAAGTGCTGGCTTCATTACAAACTTAAAACTGGAAGAAGAATAAAAGGCAAAGTGGGCAGTTGGAAAAGATTTTATATAAGTAGGTCCCTGTTACTTGTAGAGACTTTTACGACTCATGCGGTTATCTCAATCTATCAATCTATCAATCTTTAGACGATGTTGGCTGTGTACAATATTTTTATCAATATCTGCATGAATTATTAGTAAAATATGTATAGGGTGGGCCGTATAAGAGTGCGTATCTCCTTATCTCAGAAACTATGTGAGATTGAAAAAAAAGTTTTATATAAATGTTGTTTGCGTTAAAGATGTCGGTATTTTTTTAATATAGTTATATTTGTAGCTCTTCAATATACAGGGTGATGAACTAAACTTGTCTTTTTTTAAATGGAACACCCTGTATATTATTACATTTTTGAAAAGCTCTTCAAAAGACTTGTTCAACGATATATAATATGATGGGTCTGTAGCCCACCGTTTCGGAGCTATTGACTGTTATCTTCAGGAAAAGGTTAATATTTATAGGGAGCTAGAAAAGTTACTGATTGAGGTGATAAGCTGTAATTTGGGCCAATAAATTCTAATTTGGTCTATTTTATGAAACTTCTGTCTAATACTAAAATAAAAAAAATTGCAACAGTGATGCCAAGTTTCGTGAAATTTAATTTTTCATGATTTTTTTATATGAAACACCCTGTATTTTATTACATTTCCTGAAAGTCCTTGCAAAGACGAGTTTAGTGATATATAATATCAGGGGTCTACGACACACTTATAACTTATATTTTTTTATAACTTATATTGCCATCTCTTATTTGATACAAATATTTAGAATCGTATGAATATCTGGCAGTTATATTAAATGATATTTTCTTACATAATCTCTCAATGTTAAAGCTGGACTTTTGTGATTAAATATATAACATTCTATTAAGCCTACTTTTTCTTGCAGAGAATACATTACATACAAACATGCATACCTTATGTGTCAATTCCTGAAGAGAAACGCAGATTAATCCAAAACGGTGTGTCGTAGACCCCTGATATTATATATCAATAAACTCGTCTTTTCAAGGACTTTCAGGAAATGTAATAAAATACAGGGTGTTCCATTCAAAAAAATCATGAAAAATAAAATTTCACGAAACTTGGCATCACTGTTGCAATTTTTTTTATTTTAGTATTAGACAGAAGTTTCATAAAATAGACCAAATTAGAATTTCTTGGCCCAAATTACAGCTTATCACCTCAATCAGTAACTTTTCTAGCTCGCTATAAATATTAGCCTTTTCCTGAAGATAACAGTCAATAGCTCCGAAACGGTGAGCTACAGACCCATCATATTATATATTGTTGAACAAGTCTTTTGAAGAGCTTTTCAAAAATGTAATAATATACAGGGTGTTCCATTGAAAAAAAGATAAGTTTAGTTCATCACCCTGTATATTGAAGAGCTACAAATATAACTATATTAAAAAAATACCAACATCTTTAACGCAAACAACATTTATATAAAACTTTTTTTCTATCTCACATAGTTTCTGAGATAAGGGGATACGCACTCTTATACGGCCCACCCTGTACCTATACAGTGCGGTCGTAAATAATCCCCCCCCCCAGCTAAGTTTCGCACCAGATAAGATATAGACACCGGACTAAAACTGAATTAAATGGAATGAAGTATACTACTTTTTAGATCAAAATTAAAACTGCAGTTTTCAAAGATGGCGCTAATGGCGCCATCAACTTTAAAACTTTAAATAGCAAGGGTGATCACGTGATACCTCATTTGAAAGGTTTTTTAATTCTCTATAAAACGGTGGCTTGATTTTTAAATTGACATTGACTAGTTCCGGAGTTATTAGCGTTTGAAAGTTATTTGATAAATATGGCGAATTATGATATAAAAATCTAGGAGCATTACTTTCATTCACCAGGTGTCACAATAATATGTCATTGTCAATGTCACTACTATTTTATTGCCAAGAAGTGCTGGGAGAACAATTTGAACATTTATTAACGCGATCAGAGTTATACCAATTTCTTTATTATTACTTTTATTCATTTTTTTCCTTGTTTGATTATTTCTTTTATTTTTTCACGTATTATTTGTGGTTGGCTTGGTAATAAAATATTTATCTATTTAAAAATCTTTACTAATGACATTCTTGTGCGAAAATTAAATGAAAATGAGATAAAATTATTTATTCGCCATATTTATCAAATAACTTTCAAACGCTAATAACTCCAGAACTAGTCAATGAAATTTAAAAATCAAGCCACCGTTTTATAGAGAATTAAAAAACCTTTCAAATGAGGTATCACGTGACCACCCTTGCTATTTAAAGTTTTAAAGTTGATGGCTCCACTAGCGCCATCTTTGAAAACTGCAGTTTTAATTTTGAATTAAAAAGTAGTATACTTCATGCCATTTAATTCAATTTTAGTCCGGTGTCTCTATCTTATCTGGTTCGAAACTTAGCTGGGGGGTGGAGATTATTTACGACCGCACTGTATACATATATCTGCTTACATTTGATGTCACTGAAAAAAGAGTTGTGTGGAAATGTGGTGAAACCAAACTTTTCTAGAATTCACAATACCCAACCCTTATAGTGTACAGTGGCTCTCGCGTGGTGGACAGGTTCTCAGGGGCAGGAATTTATGTGAAGGACAGGGGCGTGCAGCAAAGTTTTGTACTGGGTTCGTATGCCACAGTCTTCCAGGCTGAAGTATTTGCTATCCTAATGACAGCAAATAAGGAAGAAGTAAGGAACTGTACGGAGCAAAATATTTATTTCTGCTCCGGCAGTCAGGCGGTCCTAAAAGTTTTAGCATCTCGAAGGACAAAATCCGCTCTTGTCCAAGAGTGCGGAGATACTCTGGAGGAGCTGGCCAGAGGAAAAGAGGTAAAATTGGTATGGGTACCAGGTCATAGCGGAATCCCAGGCAATGAAAGGGCCGAGGAACTGGCTCGACTCGGATCTCAGGGATCTAGCTATAGGGACCAGAACCGATTTTAGGCATTACACGAAGGCAAGTCAACATGACTCTCAATGTTTGGGCTCATGAGACACTAAGTAAACACTGGAGAAAAAGTGGGAGCTGTAGACAAGCTCGCAACTTTATAGTAGAGCCAAGCAAGACCAAGACGGCCTGGCTGTTAAGTCATAGCCGGGAGGCTCTAAACCAGTTAGTTAGAGTTTAAACGGGTCACTGCAGGCTTAGAAGACATCTATCATTCATGGGTGTTGAAGGAGACCCTATCTGCCCAAAATGCGGAGAGGGCGACGAAACGCCTTTCCACTTCTTGACAGAATGCGCGGCTTTCGGCAGACTGAGCCACGCCATCTGGGGGGTCGGGGAGCTGCAAGGGGAAGGGGTTAGTTCCCTTGAATGGACTGGGAAGAGGTGATGGAGTTAGGTAGGGGACGACCAGGGTAGGGAAAAAGGGCCCGCTTGTGGCCTACTTTCCAGGTCTTGGCTGCCCCATACTACTACTACTACTACAATGTACAGTATATCCTAGGATTTACATTATATCTGGAAAAATATAGATGAAATTTATTAACAACCCTAGAACTGTATATACCTACATATCTTAAAGCTGCGATTTACGCTGAAAATATTTTTAGTATTTCGCTCTCTATGTAATATATATATATACTTTTAAATTCAGACAATGTACTTCCAACTAATTAGCTTCAAATCATACAGATTAGTCCCTCATAAAAGTGGTGTGGAGGTTTTGTTCAATAATTTTTAATTTTTTCTTCCGTGGGGGTTTATTTTCTAATAGTTTTATAATTTTAAATGTGCTTCAAAATATACAATTAGAGAAATAGAATGCCATAAATAAATAATTACCAATAATATGTTAACGTTAATTATTTCATACCATCAATTGGTGGCAACGCCACTGGAATTAATCTCTGAGTGACTTCTTTAGTGATAATAACAAATTAAACTTAGTTTCCCGCAGCTATTTCGTTAAAAATTCTATTCCAAGGCAGAACTAAGACACATAGAGCACAATAAACTTTTCAACGGGTTCTAAATCTGTAAATAAATAAAATTACATAGGCGATAAAATGGACTCGGTATATATCTGCGGTGTGCCGACTCCTGGGGGATGCTTCTGTCAGCAGATAATAGATTTACGCTCCGCACTACGCTGCAGTCATCTATTAAATTTATAAAACATTGTCCGTGCTGGGTCCTTTCTAAAGAGGAAAATTTTGTTAAGCGTCCCATTACCGTTTAATTAGTTTATTAATGCGACGAACTAATTTTTACTGTTTTCTCTTCCCCCTTTAACGTACCTACCTATATGTGCTTATGCAGCAATAACGTATTATACAGGGTGTCTCACGGTGACCACCCATTAGTATATTTTAGAGACTACTTCCGGTTATACCGGAAGTTGCCATCAACTTGCTTATTCTAAATGGAACACCCTATATATTATTGCAATTTTGACTTTTGACTTTTCCCTCTTACTAAAATTAACCGTTTTCGAGATACCTATTTAATTTTTTTCAGAAAAATTAAGAGAAACAGTAACTAGCTTAAAACCATCTGTATTTTACAGAATAAAGATAAAGAGGCAATATTTATAGAAGAGATAGCTAGACTCCTAAGCTTCCCATCCATACGTTCAAGGTGACTTAATTGCATACAGGGTGGTGGAAATTTAATGCCGAGTTAAGTTAACTTCAAACCATCATATAAGTTGGTTTTTCAAATGGTACACCCTGTATATTTTTTTGTAGTCTAGTGCACAATATTATTTTCTTTCGAACGGTATCATGGTTCCCTATGCATATCTCTTCTAGTTTTTAAGTTATCTAGTCTTTATTGTGTAATTACCGAAAATTAGTTCTTGCGAGGATGGCTGTGAAAGTCTCAGCAGAACTTCAAAACAAAAACTATTATAATCTGTCACCAGCTATTTGTTGTCAATCCAAAACCCAGAGAGACAGTTTAATTAAGTATTGTTTATATTTAAAAAATGGAAAATGAAAATAGTTCAAAGGCGTATTCAAATGCTGACATTCTAAACTTATAACTTATTCATGGCTAATGCAACAAGATAATTAATAGAACTTTATTTAATGAGAGATACTCTAATTTACCAATAACGAGTAGAGAGATATTAAGAAGAATTTTAAGAAATCAGTTAGAAAATGGTCGGATTCCTGCAGCTAGGGTTTTGCTGCAAAGTCTATAATCTCAGATGAAGGTCATAATCAATGTTTTGGCATATTCATTTTGGAATCATCAATTTGTGTTGCAGAACAGGATTTAGGCGTGTCAAGGTCTCCTATCCATAGAATTTTAAATGCTGAATAACATGTACAATTTTGTGAAATGATTAGAAGATCCTGATTTTTTACGTAAAATGATTTGGACAGATGAGTCTAAATTTAGCAGAGCAGAGGTTTAAATTGACCACCACCTTGAAAGTATGGATGAGAAGCTTAGGGGTCTACTAACTCTCCCTGCTATAAATAGTGTCGCTCTATCTTTCTTACTGTAAAATACACATGGTTTTAATCCAGTTGTTTCTTTTAATTTTTTTGAAAAAAAATTAAATATCTCGAAAACGTTTAATTTTAGGAAAAGGGAAACTTGATGAAAGTCCACATAAAATTTTACGTAGAATCACAAATTGCAATAATATATAGGGTGTTCAATTTAAAATAAGCAAGTTGATGGCGACTTCCGGTATAACCGGAAGTGCTACGTGGGCGTCATTATTTTATTTGAGGAGGACATGCCCGAAAACCCGATATCCCAAATTTTGTAAATTTGGGATATCGGGACATTTTTTAATTAATACATACATACATCACACCCAAGAAAACCATCAGTAATAAATTCCCAACCATTCAACCCCCTTGCCCGTGAGTTCAGTGATGTTCTTGGTAATTGACATTTATCAATAATAAAAAATCTAACAAATTATTAATTCTTATTATATTTTCTTATTTTATTTACTTTATTTTTTAAAATAAGAACAGAATACAAAATATATAAGAATTTCCAGCCTCCTAATTAGTAATTTTTTGTTTTTTCCATTTGCAAAACGAACATTTACCTTACACCGCAGGGTGCAGGATCCGAAGTTATCCAGTCTAATTATGGCTTTGCTTTTCTTCTGATAGGACCCGCTGTGTCTCAAAGATCAAAGCAGTTTACTACAAAAGGGAGTAATTTGTGCAAGTGTTGTGAAAAGAGAGAGGCAATAATTACTGTGTTGTATACACAGAAAGAACATTTCTGGATTATATGTATATAAAGGCACGTTGTTATTCAAATTGTTGATTGGCACTACAATAATTAATCACAATAGACTCCTCATTGGCTGATGTTTAGGTACATTTCTGCTATATTATATAAATGTATACATATAGATATTATAAAAATAAAAATTAAGTTATACAGGGTGTCCACCTAGTGCGCGTAAGTCCAATATCTGGGTTAATAAAAGAGATAACTTAATTTTTTTTTCTACAGGGTTGTCTAATATCCCGAGCTGCACAAAATGAAAATATATTTACATATTCAGGGTGTTCAGTTTTTCCTGGACAGGTACCAACTTCGTTTTTCTAAATGGAAATATATATTTTTTATTGCTTTTTCGAACTAAACCTTTGATTTTAGTAGGACTTTCATCAGCCTTCCCTATACCTAACTTAAACTGTTTTTGAAATATTGACGGGTGAATATTGACATTTTTGCAACTTTGACACCCTGTAAAATCTAAACGGTTTGAGATCAAGCAAAACGGTTTGCACATTCCTATCTTAACTTTTCATAAGCTATCGTTTGGTACTAATTTCAGAATTATCCAAAAATTTAAAATTTTCTGAAAATTTTGAAAATTTTTTATTCCTGTATAAATTTGAAATTAGTATCAAACGATAGCTTATGAAAAGTTAAAATAGGAATGTGCAAACCGTTTTGCTTGATCTCAAACCGTTTAGATTTTACAGGGTGTCGAAGTTGCAAAAATGTCAATATTCACCCGTCAATATTTCAAAAACAGTTTAAGTTAGGTATAGTGAAGGCTGATGAAAGTCCTACTAAAATCAAGGGTTTAGTTCGAAAAAGCAATAAAAAATATATATTTCCATTTAGAAAAACGAAGTTGGTACCTGTCCAGGAAAAACTGAACACCCTGAATATGTAAATATATTTTCATTTTGTGCAGCTCGGGATATTAGACAACCCTGTAGAAAAAAAAATTAAGTTATCTCTTTTATTAACCCAGATATTGGACTTACGCGCACTAGGTGGACACCCTGTATATTAACTGTTTGCTTAATTCAAATTACTGATCAGCAATTATTACCACGTAGATTATGAAAACAATTTGTTTTAAACAAATTAAATATTGTATTTTAAATAGTATTATGTTCTTGAGGTTCGTTTTGTGTGAATAAATAGACAACGTCCAATAACAGCTTTCATTTAATACTTTGTATAAGTTCAACAATGTTTTAATTAACAATGTGTTATTAGTTTATATCTTTCTTTATATAGGAATTAAGCCAGAAAGTTAACTAAGAGATACATTATTTATGAAATTATCAAATATTATGGTTCAATAAAGTTTTTAATTTTCCTCGTTACCTATACCTAAGTACGCAAAGGAATAACTTTATTATTTTTAAGATACTTTTAAAAACAACTACTTTGCGCCGGAATATGAATTACATAAAATTACTTATTACCCCACATTGAATTACAACGGCATATCTTCAAATAATCTCAACTTAATGTATTTAATATATTTTTCTTTTTAATAGTGTTATTCAGAACTTATCCATAATAAATTTTGGGGATGTTCAACACACATGTACAAATGTGGTAGTGCAAAAAAAATTTTTTTTGGCGGGTTCTGAAAACTATTTAAAAATTTTTAATTGCACGCCGCTGGATACTGGTCCACTGTAATGGAGTGACCTTGGGACTGACAATGCAAATTGGCGATGTCACATATAGCACGAAAAAAACTTCGGAAGTTCTGAGTATACCGACACCCGGCGCAAAAAAGATTTGCAGCGTTTTTACTTTAAAATAAACTGAAAGATAGATAGATGTGACCAAAGTGACGTGTCTTTAAAATTAATAAAAATTTTTTACACTAATTTTGAAGAATTGCGCTACTTGATTGCTAGGTAGTAGAAATATGAAATTTATAAAAAATTTGCACATACCTTCTTACAAAAGCTGTTCGAAATTTTGCCCCTTGACTTGTACACACTTTTGGGCACGCCTTATCCAATTTTGCCGCACTAAAGCGAATGTTCCTCCTGGTTGCTGATCTTGTAAACGCAAATTATTAAGTAAATTGGGGATTTTCAGCATTTTGCTGCAACAACCACTCACAAAACCTAACTCGTAATTAATAATCCGCTGGTAACAGTGCTTGAACACGTTGGATACGATACGGATAAAACTGAGCTTCGTGTAGTAAGCGCCACACCGTTGATTGGGATACCCCAGGCACCTGACTAGCGATCTGATTTGTACTTATTCGCAGATTTTCACGGACCAGATTCAACACTTGTTCTTCAACTGCTAAAATACGTTGTGGTCGTCCCGGACCACCATCTCGTCCATGATTTGCACGTAAATTACCAGTATCACGGCCACGTTGTACCACTGCCGTAAAAGTTGCATAATTTGGCGTGTGTCGATTGGGAAATCATTCCGCATACAAGCGCGAAGCTGCCAATGAATTTTGTCCAACTTCGCCATAAATAAGAATCATGTTCATTAACTCAGCATTACTGTACACATGAGCCATTTTGAAAATTTTACAGTTTAACACTACTACGATAAATAAAACACCGGCATTGAGAGAGCGACACAGATAGACTGATGACTGATAGACAATAGAGATATTATCCCCACTCCAACTCTATTCGCTCGGTCTTAACCAGGCGTTCCAGGAACATAAACTTGTTTAGTGTTTTTTGTAGGAATGTGGTATATCAGATGTCGTTGAAGTACAGTTGCCCATCTACGTAGTCCTTTATAATGGTATAACTTTAAACATTGTGTACGGGAAATCCTAAGACTTATTATAAATTTTTTTGGTGATATCGATTTCTTATTTAAGGATGCACATATCCTCAAAGTTTTAGAGATAAGTTCTGAATAACCCTGTATATGTATATACATCTTTTAAATAATGAAATATTAAGCAAACATCTACATTACATTAAAACTAATTTCCGAGAAATCATATTAGCGATTTTTTACGAAAAATCGGACAACATAATATTATTCAGCGCCCTCTAAAGGGCTGGTTCCGCTTAAGCGACGGACGCATGCAGCGACTGATGCTGCGACCGTCGCAATTACTGCTCAAATGGAAAACATGCAACGCGGTTCTACTTGTGCGCCTGTCTTAACTTGGCGGCGTCCGCTGCATCGACTATTGGGACCAGTCTAGGCAGCGGCTGCAGTGCGAAAAAACGCGTGAAACTTAACTCCGTCGTCTATCAGGTACTTTATTATCAGTGTGGCAAATGCACCTTCTTTCTTTCTATTTTTGAACATATTATGTGTAGGTTTTATTAGACGAATAATGGTATCGTTTTTTTCTTCTACAATCAAATACAAAGCTAGTACTTCCATACTTCTTTCACGAACACGAAATACAAAGTAAAGGGGCAACCGGCACCGTTTTGGCTGCATACATTTTGCTGGTAGCTGTGAATCACCCTGCTGCGTGCGACGGTCGCAGCAGTCGCTGCATGCGTTCGTCGCTCAAGTGGAACCAAGCCTTAAATCCCAAATATCCGAGTTTCGTAAAATTTAAGAATGAGTTATTACAATGAAATGTTAGTTGAAAGAGATAAAATAGATTGTTATCCACGACCACATATTAGGAAGGTTTAATACGTCTGGTTTTCGTGGATTAGAGGCCTTCTAATATACTAGTTGATTAAAATTTATAATACCACGCTTCGATTTTATATTATTATTAAATTTCGCTATTCTACTTAGTAAAATAAAATTTCAATCACATTTAAACCGAAAAGGCACTACAGACTATTTATGAATGTAGATACAGTATGTTCTATTTAATAATGGTGTCTTGCTGACGTAATATTATAGGTATTGTTTCTTATTTTGTTATAAAATGTTTTTCGTTTTTCAACAAATTACTTTTTAAAGAAATTGTATGAACATTAAGGTAATAATACCGAAGAATAACTTTCTGATAGATACCTAGTTAAAGTTGTATTTAATTGTATTTATTCACAAGTAAATTTGTAAATTTCTGTAAATATTTAATCAATAATTTCTTGGATAGCATTAAAAAAGTATTTCTTTTCTTGTAAATAAACTAGAATGCACCAAAAATATTGCTGTGAAGTTCTAGTCTGTTTATTTATTTTACAAACATAAAAAACACAAGAGTAGTTACTTGCTTTTGGTTGTAAACAAATATTTTAAAATATTTTTAGTTTTATTTTTCAGGCACATATAATTGTCATAAAAACGGGTTTTCTTATTTCTTATCCAATCCATATTCAGGAAAAGGTTTTTATTATTTATTGACAACTTTTTAGTATAAGTTAGCTGGAAAATTATATAATTTTTCCTTGAAATACATGCATAATTTCATTTGCTGTATATATTTATTGCATACTTTGCCAAACTTGAAATTATTTTAAAAATAACACCCTGTTAGAAAAAAACGGTTTGGCTGTTTCAAATTCACTTCGCCCAATCAAAAGTATTATTTTCATACTAAAAAACATTATATAGACAATTATAATTCAACAGCTTCTGAGAAACTGTTGCTCCGAAACGTCAATTTTAATAAAAAATCTATAAGTACGTGTTTTGTAAAATCAGTAACAAAGAATGGTTTTCAATAAAAAAATTTTTTGTTATACTGAGTGTAGAAAAGTGCAGTAAAAAATTATTAATTTTGTATCTTTTAGTGTCTTTGAACTATATCTCCAGACGTATTTAACGGTGTTATGGTTTTTGTCCTACATAAAAAGTTACAGGGTTTTTCAGAAAGTTGTCATTAAAAAAAATAAAAAATACCTATATCAACTAAAACTATGTACAACTTCAGTGTATATTTTCTGGTCTAAGGCATCCCAATGGTATACACCTTAAAAGTAATCAAACCTGAATTGACAGAAGTAGGTAATTTTAGACGTAAATGTATCCAGGATCAGATGCGAGAAAATGGCGGATGCGCTGGTCAGACAATAAATATATTTAGGTACATTAGCATATATAATAGGCATTTTTATTGATTTAGTGTTTAATAAACATGAAACTCGTACACAGAAAATTCAGTTCTTAGGTAAAATAAAAACAATCACAGATTTCGCAGTCCTTGTAGCTATGTAGACATTGGACACGTCATAGAAACGACTCCAAGACTTTCTAGTTATCAGCTCAAAATCAATATTCTTAGTCAAAATAAATTTGGCAAATCTGTCGTTTTTCAAAACCAAAATTTTCCACCTGTTCTCACATGACGTTCATTCTCCTAATTGACCGGTTGTGGCCGTGGTCGTGGATAAAACGTTGAATTACATTCGGAAATTAACAGCCTTTAATCCTCGAAAAAATGTAACTCCCGGCTCAGCCTCGAGTGCCCATTTTTTCTCGTGGAGTAAAGGCTTGTTTATCCCCTTATATAATTAATAACTATTATCTATTTATATTTTTACGATAGGTAGCAAAATATTTTTTTTTTTATCAAAACTTGAATTTATATTATTATAGCGTTTCTAAACAAACTTTTCCTTATCATTTTTTTTTATCTAACCATTACCACTAATAGTTTTTATAGTTTTCGTATTTGTTTTTGATAGTCATTTTGACATTACGAATACAAAAATTCAGCGCAGTTTTTTATTTTTTTTTTCAATTGTGACGATATTATGTCTAGTTTTGCATTTAGTTATCAACTTTTCATTTATTTTAAAAACCTTGTCTATTTTAAAAAACTATTCTATCGAATTTGTAATTTTCAAAATTACAAAATTATTATTTTAGTTTAGTTTTTTTACCTGAGAATTTTACCTGAGAATCCCGTAACTCGGGATATTAGGTTTTTAGAGGACGCTGAATAATGCTACGCTGTCAGATTATCTGTAAAATAATCGCTAATATGATTTCGCGAAAAATCACATCAAAAAAATCATAGCAGGCCGTGGAGTGGTAACCTCGCGTGGTACTACGTTATGGAAGTACATATTAGGAATAAATATTCATAAAAAATAAGCATCCAAATCGTGCTGCTTAGTAAAATTTTTCAAATGTGTCAAGGTGAGAAGTGAAACACACTGTATATTTCCTATCTTTTTAAGTAGTAGTATATGAAGTAGTTAGTAGTTATTAGTATTTTGCTAATTTCTAATTATAACTACTTAGTTTTAATTTACACTGAATGCACTGATAGCACAGAATTCCTATTATGTGAATCCGATTAAAACGTAGCCAGATTATATAATAATCTGAATAATACCAATAATGATAATATAATTACATTTATGTACCTAGATACACAACACCCAAAGTTAAAAATATCAAAAGTTACAATTTGATCTTGATTAACTCTTGTTAGTATTGTAACATAACCTTCAAATATATTTCGAATTCAGAAATAGCTTCAAAAAATAATCGGTATTCATGCTTCCAATAAAATTGGGCACCTTAAACCTCATCTTAAAAGTAATATAAAACCTATTTTATTTATGTAGACGTAAGAAAGGAAATGGAATAATAACACAAAACCCAATACCCTGTACGGGGAATTTAATGTTCATAAAGACACAGAGGGGTATCTTTAAGACACCCACAATATACTCAATTTAACTTGGATTATATTCAAAACATTGAAATGAGTCACAATTGAAGGTGAAGCTGAGAAAATAAATCAAATTCCACACATTAAGAACTCAATGTAAGAAATTATGTCGGATGACTAAGCTTTTAGAGATAAACTAATATCAAGATCACTCATACTTCTAGTATATTATGTTGTTCTCTTTTTCGTACACCCATACGGTTCTAATTTTACAACAAAGTCCTAAAATTATTACGAAATATTTATAAATTGGTCTCATAAACATTCTGGCAAATACATTTCTTATAATTACTTAACAACTTTCCATTAGCACTCTCAAATTAAAAAAAATCCAGCGTATTTCACAGTATCTAGTGTGTGTAAGTGCGCCATTTATATTAAGCTACTTTGAAATGTAATGTTAAAGTCCAGTTGACTTGGGAAGTAAATATATTGAGAATTACATTTTACTCAATATAAATCGAAGATGAATATAAAAATGGTTGCATGATATTAATTGCCATATAAAGTAATTTTAAACATGCACAAATTAACAAGATACAGGCATCAAACATGAATTGGATCAAGTGACATCGAAATTGCAGCTATAGCGTAAAATTTTACAAATAGTGCCAGTCTAAAGATGAATTTAGGGAAACACTAAATAGTTTTAAAATGTTAAATACTAGGAAATATTAACACATCGTTTTGAAGGTTTTCCATTTTGCATCGTTTGTATCTTTATGTATTGAATTTTTTTCTATTTGTCAGTAAAAATTATATTATATATTTTTTCGTTTAATGTTGATGACTGTCACTAGCTAATTGGAAGTACATTCGATTTAAACAGTCACGAATTGCATAATTATTTCAGAGTTAAGTTAAATAGTGATTAGTGAAATTAGTCAATACCCTTCTGAGTAAATTTATTTAATATGCTTGTGAAACCAAAAATTAGGTCTAGATGAATTATTGATGGTATTTAAAAATCAAGCCACTGTTAAACACATACGTGAAAGATATTTGGAAATCTGAATAATATATTCTACATTGCCGTTGAAAGTTCAAAGTTGATACCACCCTAACGCCATATTTGGAGACTTACACTTCATAAAGTCAGACACATCAAACAAAAACTCAAGTGAAATTGAGTTTTTGTTTGATGTCTCTACATCGACTTGTTCAAGAGTTGGCAAAGGAGAACATTTACACCCACAAGGTTTAGGGTAACATTTAGGGTTTACAATTTTTTCACTTTTTTCATATATAAGCTTTAAAAGTAAAGCAACAATAAGTTAACCTAATGTCGCCGTAAATTACATAATGTCTTCTCTGAAAATATAATAAACACTGGCGGGTGTTTATATAACATATATAAAGGAAAATATAATATAATGACGGGTTCATGCTCACGGGTAATGTGAGCATGAAAACCAAATGACATTTTGACGTGTAATCTGTCTTCAGTTCTTTAAATTGCATAAAATTTCTAAAGATGTGTAGGATAAATAGAGAAGAGACAGACCTACAAAGTGGTAGAACGAATACCTCGTTGTGTTCTTTACAAAAATGGTAATCAGGGATTCCTACCTCTTTCAAAGTTATTCGGAACTGGGCTCAAAATGTGAGTATTATCGACGCAGAGAGTAATTTGGAAACTAGTACATAATTTGTTAATATTTTTTTGTAATAATATATATTCAATAAATTTATATATTATATATAGTTCAACATATAAACGTTTACTGCAGGACTTAACAAAATGTACAACTAAGTGGAATCGAGATTTTAATCATTTGAATGTCTCTAACAATAAATAGATTGTTGAACAAAACATCTCAATTTCATTCAGTGGTTTGTCTTATTTTATCTATCAGTAAGCGATTAATATCTACATGTTTCCTCTGTACATGTTAGCTTGACTCATTTTGTCCTTGTGATCATTTTTTTAGCAATGTTATCCATATTCTATTTTAGAGAAACTTTTAACTTTTCTACAATCTCTAATGTAATCTAACTAATGTAATGTACTTGTCCCTTATTATAAAGATAAGAACAAAGACAAATAAATATAACTATTAGTACATACACGTACTTGAATATATAGATCATTGTTTCACCGAGTATTATTTTAAAACCCATTATATATTGTTGGCATCTTAGAATGTAGTTTTTTAGGGATAATTACTAGATATCTATTAATCTAGACTATATATAATTATGGATTACTAAGAAAAGAACAAATAATTACAAACCCATTTTCATCAACATGGAATATTGTGTCGCTAATAACAGCTATACACTTATAAACCATTTAGGTGTGCTGTATGTGCTATGTAATTTCTTAAATCAACAGTTTAGTAAACCTTTTAATGCCCTGAGAATTAATTATGGGCACAAACTCAAATTATTGCACGAATTTAATACAGGTTTTAAAAACAAAGTTTCATTTTCTATTCAAATATGAAAAATTATTCAACATTTTTAAAATTATAACATGGAAAAACCTCTATAAGCGATAGTGATATTGATCTTTGATAGAAATCTCAACTACTTACCTACCTGTTATGGTTCTTATTCAGTTAATAATAATTATTTATTTAATCCAGAGACTTGTACAAATCGTATATTACAGTATAGAATAGGTCAAAACAACAAACTTAATTACAGACAAAATGTTGAAACAAGAATCACAAATAGAAGTAATCTGCTGAACAAAATACGTTTAAGCAAATAGGGCGTTGTAATACATTATTTATACCGAATAACAGCCAGAGAATTACACCACTGTTTTAACTTAGACTTAAATTGTATTTAGGAATGCTCAATTCATCATTGCCGTGTGTGTTATAATCGTGATAAAAGTTGTTAGTTGGAAATAGGCTGTTATTATTCCTTACAATAAATAGCAATATTTGTAGTTTATAAACACTTGCTAGTTGTAGCTGGTTTGCTCCAAAATATAACCTACATAAAGTAAATTTGATAAGCCCTGGATGCGCCTTTTTCTGGAATTTAAATATTCTGCCAGCATTGTAGCAGTTCCCCCAAAATACAATTCCATGTAGCTAGTATTACTTTCTTACTACACAATTTCTTCAATCGATATAGGGTACTAAAGTAGAAGATAGTTTTTTACAAAGTTTACAAGTTAGATATGATTGAATACAACTGTTAATCTTACCTCTGAGGCAGTAACTTTCCAATATCTGTAAAAATAGTTTATGGTATATTGATGGAAAGCTTTGCTGATGTCCGTAAATAAGCCTGTCAGCTATAAAAATTGCAGATTCGGTTGATTTACCCCTAATAAACCCGTGTTGTGCCTCATGCAAAATTTTATAACTGTTTAAAAATTTCACCGTTCTGTTAAGGACTGGACTACTATTTCCAATATCTTTGACATAATTGACAGTAAATATATGGGTCGGTTGACACTGTAAATGGAAACTCTTTCTGATCTTTATCTGGTTCACGAATTTATCCTCGCTATCCACAGGTCTTGGCGTACCAGCGGGCAATTAACTAATAGTAATAATTAATTACTGAGCAATGTCTAAACAAACCAAATTTATTGTAGCCTATAAAATCTAATAAAACCATTATTTTACTTTACCATAATTAATAAAATTTTACATGCGGTAAAGGTCTTCATATTTCTCAAGGGTGAAAAACAAATCATATTTTACTGGTAGATATTCACTATTTAATATTAGTTCATACTACTCCTTTTTAACACTGAGCTCAAGAAATTTGTAACTTACGTCGGCCCCTACGTGAAAAAAATTGATCAATTGTCGGTTTTTTAAACATATACTTTTGCATCTTCAGTGGCTTGGTTTTCATGGACAGATGCCCAAATACTTTTTTTATAGTTATCCAATTTTCAGCAACAAGTAATTAGCAGTATTGAAAGTGATAACTATCATACTAATTTACAGAAATGGAGAAACCGCACAACAATACGTAACGCCTTCGTAAAAGATACGGTATGCTTGCAAAGAGGTAAAAAAATCTGCTTTCATATATTGAGAGAATGTATAGTAATTTAATTTTGATAACTCATTTTAATTGTTCCCATGCTATAACTTTATTGCAGAGTGGCGGCTTCTTTTAATAGCTTTGTTTAACATGACAACGATATGAAATTTCATAAATATTTCAGCATCAGAGCGAGTTCAAATATGTCGGTTTAATTTATTCTCTTTACCTTTTGCGTTCTAATTGGCTGCACGAAATTATTTAGCGGTCGCCTTTGACGTCCCGAAAAATGAATTTTTGTGTGTAATCCGCAGCCATTATGTTTCGGTGGCTTCCAAACAGGAAGCCCATTCATTCAAATTTTATCCCCGCTGATCCCTCGTTGCAAGCGCACTGTTTAACCGAAAGAACTCAGACGCCAGACCAGAATGGGGGACCTTAGGAGACACAGAAAAAGCTAATAACTGCAACAGTAAAAAATTTCTCAAGTCTGGTAAGTAATTCATTTAACCGTTGTTTCTCGCCTACATTTGAATATTGGTTTTACTAATTTCTGGTATGCATCTGATATCGATACAGTGTCAATAAATTAAATTAAAATTAAATTAACATGTCATATAATATAGACAACCCCTTCATCTATAGCCAAAGGTTATCCGGAAGCAATCAACGGTATAACTCGATTTTAATTTTTCAACTACTGGTGGAACAGAATTGAAATAACTTTTCATCTTTTTCATTTCTATAATATTTTACGCAAAAATTAAATATTAATAGAAGGTTGTTGATTCGTACACAGTATATACTATATATAGTATATATATATATATATATATATAAACATTTTGCGAATCAACAAGTTATGTTCAGGCATGCGACAATGCATTTCAATCGGTAAGCCTTGAAAATAAAATCTTTCTTTCCCGACAAATTTTAAACTCCTATAACTTGAAAACAAATCAAGTTACGACAAAAGTGTACAGAACTTTTTTCTAGTTTCTGTTCTAGAACACGACTACCTGTTTGTGACACACGATGTTGGAACACCCTGTATATCTATGCTTATTTAGTAAATAACTATTTATGTTGAGTTACCTACAACTACAAACGAACTCAGTGTTAATTTAGTTTTTACACTCTGCTTCATCTCATTTATTTGAGCAGCTCCAAAAAGTAATTATTGCAACCATGAAGCGCGAAACAAATTTTTATGTAATCCGCAGGCATTATGTTTGGGTGGATCCCAAGCAGGAAGGCCATTCATAACATTTTATTTCCGCTCATCCCACGTTACAATCGCACCGAAAGGGCTGAAGTTCTAGTCCAGAATGGAATCGAGGATTAGAGAGATACAGGAAAAACTAATAATTGCGAAGTTTATCTCCCTCGATATGTTTCTTTTGTTATTAATTCTGATGTGGTATTAAGATATTTCCGATGGTCTATGAGTGATAAGAGTGTTCAAATTTGATATAAACCTTAGTATAACTTGTTTAGTGAAAACAAATCATAGCCGTAATATAATAATCATGAAGTTAAACAAAACAGAAGCTAAATAAATTAAAAAAATACAATAAAATAATATCTATCTATGTATATACAATAGGTGGTAAAAATTATGTTTCATTATGTGAGAAGAGAAATTTGAGACAAATTGCGCATTGGAGTGTCGTATCTAAAGAATAGAAAATATATCTACCTGTATTTACAAAAGGTACATACAGAGTGTTTCGTTATATTACACCATCCTTTATTTAAGGTTTATATAAAAAAAATCCAAGAAACACGTACATAACTAAAATAATTAGATAATAGCTAAAGTAACCATGGATAGAGAAATCTATTTCACAAGAACAATAATTAATAGTTCTTCTCATCAATAGCGTTCAGCATTCCTATCCTATTATAGCAGTGATGCCACGGAACCACGCCAAGACACGCAAACCACTAGTCCACGGGCAATGTGTCCCGATTGGCATTTCATTCCTCCGGCATCACCATCCCACATACACGAGTCGCCACATCCTTCATCGAAACCAACCACCAGACATTGACTGGTTTCTCACTTGTTCTGTGTTCATCAATATACCACAGGTGGTGGAGTCGATGAACGTTGCTGCGACATGGAAGCCTAAAGGGCATTTGGTGTGTTAGTAGTGAAGTGAAATAAAAAATAGAAATTAGAAAGATTAAATTAAATTCTTCAATTTTAGTTGACTCTTCTAGTTCACTACCTATGGCACTCTGGTGCGTACAGAACAAATGCGAAACCGGTCAGTATCCAGTGGATGGTCTCGATAAAGAATGTGGCAACTCCTATAGAGGGCCGGAGTAGTGCAATGCTCGTGGAGTAATTGTCTTCGGCATCTCCTTCATTTAAATAAGTTTAACACAGATATTATTGCAATTTTGTTATTGCATTCACTTCCAATATTACAGTAGTCTGTTAATAGTATTACTATAGGGTGGTAATATATTAAAAAAGAGCATGATTAGGTAAAGGGCATTAATATTAACACAAATTAAACCTAAAATGAACTAAATTAAGAATGTTTTTTGTTAGAGCAACATTTTCCCCTACAAATATTGCACCTTCTAAAAACAATGTCTATTTCAAAGACAATTTCATCGTCATTTAGGTGATTAATGTTTTATATAATGACATTGGCAGTTGTTTTAATTCGAATAGTACCCAAGATTAACAAAAATGAGGAGTTTCATTATTTTCTAAAATATACAGGGTGGTCAAAAGAGAACGGGGTGGAGGATTGTGGCCAAACTAAAGAGTTTCATGAAGATTTCAATACAACATGTTATCAAGGTCAATGAGAGACACATTTTAAAATTATTTTGACTTATTAGGGTAGCTCTAAAGTTACGAACCAAACATATATTTTCTTAATGTAAAACCTTGTATATTTTGCTTTTAAAATTTTAAGGATAAATTGGTTTTCAACGTGCCACTCTGTACATATTAAGCTGATCAGTAGAACAATATGGAAACATGAGTAGCTGATATACAATAGACACGCTTCAGTAAGGTCAATTGTGCACTGTATTTGCATCTAATGAGGTTATTTGAACTGAATAAATGGAATTGTTAATTAGACATTAAATTAAAAAAACTAAAACTGGTGAGTATGCATATTATGCAGACCGATCGATGAATGTATGTTTAAATTAAATTACATTTTGGGTCAAATAACTAGTTGCGTTGAATATTAACTGTAATTCAATTCTAATAAATAATTTACCTCTAATTTGTAATGGACGTGTTATGATGTAACTCGTTGTACGGTGAATAACATTGGCAGATCTTTTTTATTGTATAGATAGGTAACTGCTGAGATTTTTGCGCAATCCCTGTTATTTTTAAATAAATACATAAAGTGCTGCTTACTAGACTTGCATGACTATAACCAGTGTCGTAAATAAGTAGCCACAACCGAGAAAATCACTACAGTGAACATTATTCAAATTTTAAATTGTTTTAAATCGTTTATCCAGTAACAAATTAATACTCGTATATAGAGGTGGTAAATTTATTGCGCTCAAATTATATTTATATTTATATGCTATATACGGGCTTGTGATTAATTGAAACAGTTCGTTTGGACTAGTATGACACTCTGCTCATTACTTTTTCACAAAATGTCGACATATTTACAGGGGCCATGGCCAGTTTCTTCATTTTAAATGAAACGATATACTTTTTATTGTGTATTTTGAGCAAAAGGACCGGAAATAGTCTGCTAAGTTTCCTGACTGATTACTTTCGTTGTATCTTGTGGAGGTTACATAAAAACTCAACTATATGGTACTTCAGTCTATGTGAGACGAAAATTAGAACAAAAAATACGAACTGATATCCACTAATTAAACCGCCAAGATATTAAGAATGCACGCGGCCATGACCTCTGAAAAAATCTGAAAAATGAAATAATAAGACACCTGCAAAAAATTGTCAAATTAGTAGGTATTACACAGGTTGTCTCTAAAACATACCGACAAACTTTAACTTTAAACATCAAGACAAACTTTTGGCAGAAGGAAAAATCGTTTTGATAAGTTTTGTTTATTTTAGTGATAAATAATTAATATTCATTTATAAAATAAGTTCAGGACATTAATAAATTTTTTTTCGTTAGTATTCGACTTTGTTTCATTGATAAATAAATGATGGTTTACAATAAGTGTTCAAAATGTTGACCATTTGCTTCAATATAAATATTGCATCGTCGGTTCATTGACTCGCTGACCCTATGGAATATACCGAATGTGTACAACTTGCCATTATTCTTGCTAAGAGATCTTCCTTATTACAAATAGGCGTTTTGTAAACGCCTTATTACGAATAGGCGTTTTGTAGACGAAAGATTTCAGATGAGTCCAAAATGTAGCTGTTTCTACCATTAAAATAACGATCATGCGTGAAACATGCCTCATCAGAAAACAATAATATTTTCCCGAAGTGATGTTCTATTAAGTTGTGACCCAGAAACCATTAGTAAACAGCTAATCTATGTGGATAATCTTCAGGATTTAAAGCTTATGACATGGTGCATGGCTAATGCATGATACGGTGTACCGTTGACTTGAAGGATCCCATTTGGCGTGCAACTGCGCGAACATTTGTGGATTGATTTTCCTCCACACGGTGTAGAACTCCTTCAAATTCAAACGTACGAGCTGCTCTTGGACCACGACCGCCACTAGGACGCTTTTTCTTCTTACTTTCTCTAAGGCGACGATGGATGAAAGCAAAGGTAGTATCATGAGGTTGCCGTCCAGTTTTTTTTCCATTAAAATTTGCTGCACCATAAGCAAGGTGTATATCGGTAAGTTTCTTCTTTAAATGAGAAATGATTATCCATTTTCTATACAAATTTTGAATTAAAAATCAACAAAGTTAATGTTCTCATACCAACTAAATAATTCACAAATAATACTATGGTCTTAAAATTGGCATCTATGGAATGTTTATTGTGTTAAAAATTTTTTTTCGTCCAACAAGAAGCATAGTTGAAATAAAAAATGTTGAACAAAATACAGTGAAGACCAACTAACTCAAGAATTAATTTAGTTATTTGGGTACGATTTAAAACATTTTATTGCTCTACAACCCAATTTTGGGACACCCTGTATACTTTCTTTATTTGGTCAAATTTTTTTGTTGTATACCTGTTCTCTGTTAAGGCTATTAACCGTAATTGTTGAACAATTTAATTATGATATTGGCTCTCATTCCTACAGCTGGCCATCGGGGAAACCTTACAATTTATAATTAATTTATAAACTTTTCATAACAGAAAAATAGTTGAAGATACTCATAGGCAATGCTAATATAGATCTATCCAGAATATTAGTTGGCATCACAGGTCTGAAGATACACTATTTAGAATTAAGTAGTTGGTGGCTGGATTGTTTGTGCTGAAATTTTCAGAAAAATAATTTACTTATCTTTTAATGCGTGTAATTTAAGATAAAAAGGAAAATTTCTATCTACGAGTCTCTTTTTAAAAACATTTTAAATTGATTGTCAACGACACTAATGATAAACCAATTATTAGCTTATTACTGGGAAAACATCAATTAAAACTATACAAATACATCTTATATTTTCATTTTATAAGGACACGGAAAAATGTTGAGATGCACTGGTGTAGATCAATGCCTTATGTTGAAAGTTGAGAAAGAAATGTGTAACCAATTTATTAGATTCCAAGATGTTTGTGCGTCAATAAGTTTGACCCTTATAATTTAAAAGACGGCCTTTTCCCATACGATATAATTTTCCAATAATTTTTATGATTAAGTGTATTAAAACTGCAAAATTTTAAATAAATACCACACTTACACTTACACTTACAAGTAACACACTTTCCACAACCTTCCATAACTCTTTGAAGTACAGGAATCAGTACAAATAAAACCCAAAGATACAAGAAACTTTTTAATAAGAAAAATATAAAATAGGTACATATTTTAAATCACCACAATATTGGGGACATAATCTCAGCAAAAAAAAAACGATTGGTGGTTTATGAAAAAATATACGGGAGGTTTATTTTTTAAACCACCATACATAAACGTGAAACAACTACCAACCAAGTTTAAACTAAAAAAATTAAAAATAGTTTCGTCACATTTTTATCATCAGCATATAGGTTAGTTTGAAAAACAATGTGATTGAAAATATCGTCAGTCAATAGCAAATTAAACGCTTCATAAGGATTTAAGTGTTCATGATCATGATAAAAGTGAGGAGGTAGTCCAACATAGCTAGTAAATTGCTCCGGTCGTTCGATATTACTTAGAACATTATTCAGAGTTCTTGAGTTGTGGTTTCTATATTTTTGTGCCAATACCGCTAATGGCTCTATATCATTTGGATACCATTCTTCAGATGATTCATTATCTGAATAACCAGATAACACAGTTTCAGTAGCAATACAAATATTGTCTAACAGGTTTGGAAGCATACTTTGTACTAGCAATTCTTCGTTTTATTCTTCGACTTCGTTGTGATTGTCGGAACCGCTGGTAGGAAATGAAACACAATCATTTTCAATTCTGTCTATTTCATAATATAATTCGTCTTCTGTAAGCCCAATTAACTTAAAAGTCAGTGGGTCCCGCCTTCGAGTCATGTTGGTATTGATTGGTACGATGGTACAATTCATATACACTAAAAATAAAAACAAAAAATCGACACGTAAATAACGTGTAGACATAAAAAAATATTATTCTACATTTACCTGCTTCAGTTGGATACGTTTCTTTCAATTTTCACAGTAACAACAGAAAAAATGCCTATTTATTGCTAGTAGTAACTTGTACGGATCGCACATGGCCCAAGAATGCAGATAAATGGCACCGCAAGTTTCCACTGCAACCGCTCATACCAACACAAATCGCGTCACCAGACTCGTAAAGCTCCAATGGGACGCCTGCATAAGTGGTACAATGTTTAAACCTGCGTGCCTGTTTGAAAACGATATTAGTTTTAGTATACACTTTACGCCACCATACCTGAGGTGTACAAAAAAGTGGTTTAATCTGTGATCCACCGTATACAAGAGTTAAGATGCTTTTAAACTTTAAAAGGCTTTAGACAGGTATGTCCATTTAAGTTTAATAGAAACTAATTTGCGATAGAATACGAGCAGTAGAGTCAGCAGCCAACTTTGGGAATCCGGTATTATACGGGAGCCTGTGCAAAGTTCGTGTTACAAGCTAGCTTCTGGCATTTGATTACTGTACCCTCAACTAAATATGTTTGTATATATTTTTCTTATGTATGCACTGAATGCAGGTTTGATTTTATCAACCTAAGTGGTTCCTATAATCGTAATGTGTTTAGAACTATAACATATTCTCTCCTCGACACAAGTTATATATTTTTTGGCATAGTTGATAGGCCAAATATTAACATAATTATAATAATTTAATAGAATAAAATAGAGACTTGCATAAATGTAATGTAGTGTAATAAGTAGACCACAAAAATATTTACCATTAATTTCAGACATTTTTAAATGGAAAGCTTATATTAATTTATTTAATAAGGTGTATAAGTCTTATGTTATTCCAAGTCTAAAATATGCTGTTACAATATCCTTACTTCAGAAGGGACATAAACTTAATAGGAAGGATAGAACGGCGACTTACTAAATGGATTGTAGATATATCTCACATTTTATACGAAAACAGTTAAACTCTTATCTTTCTTCAGTGGCAGGCAGACTGACGTTGCAGAGGTAACTTAATTTTACATGGCGTGCTCTCTACAACTCTTTTTTTGTTAATATGACTGGCATATTCTAACTTAACTTAAATTCTAACTTCCACGGTTACAACCTTAAGCTGCAAGAAAACGAGATCGACAATTCTTTTTAGTGTGTTTAACAATTGCAACAAATGAAAATACCACTGAACAACAATAAAGTCAATAAACTGCGTTAAGAACCGATGCGATGTCTTTGAAGGTGTAAATAAAGTGTAAAATTACCTTTTTCCTTATCTCTTATTGTTCATTTTATTATATTTATATATATTTCTTATATTAACTATTTAAATATATATATTGTAAAAAGGCGTGTAACGCAGAATTCCAAAAGCGTCATCTGTTTTTACTGAGAGATAAAAACAATACAAACTTAAACCAGAACAATACGTAGTTCTATAACCAACGTCGAAGGCAGTTCACACTTATTGTCGAGAACATGCCCAGAAGAAATAAGCATTCAAATAAACTCTTGAAGGTTTATAGAAACCAGTTGTCCAAATCACGAAACACATGTTACCAGTTACAAATAAGTGACAAGCGTTTCAGGTTTACAAATTAATCTTCTTAAATGAAGCCCTAAAAGACGATGCCCATATTATAGGCAAGACCTATATAAGGACCCTAAAATCCATATTATAGGTTTTGCCTATAATATGGATGAATTCTTCCAGTAAAGAAGATTCCAAAACCCAGTTGATTGAAATGTTTCATCGAGGAGCTACAAGCCTCCAAAGATGGCGCTTCAAATCAAGGTTATAACCTTGATTTAAGGCGCCATCTATAACTAGTTATGGCCTTTTCTTAAATTTGACGACAGGTAAGAAAACAAATTTTGGTAGAATTTCACTATCAATATATTTGAATATATTGTAATGAATATATGGTCTATTATCTCTATCGGCATGGATATGCTGGTTTCAAGTGGTGAAATCAGAATCTCTATTCTTTTTTTTTCAGTAACTTGAGAAGTTCAGTAACAAGTAGTTGAGAAATTTATTATTTCAGACTTATTATTATGCCTTATACTATAGCCAGTTTCAATTAGAAAGGATCTACACGGTCACTGGAGAATCTGGATTATTTCATAACAAGTAAAACGGTTAGTAGGCGACTCACAATGAATAAAATAATTGCTTATACTCAGTTAAGACCTGCCAAGTTGTGAATAGTGACTATTTTTTCAATGCAAATTATTTATCTCTACAGCATTTGCTCGTACCTTGCCGTCCTTGGAGACTCATAGGTCCTTGAGGAAGCATTGCGGACATTTCCTCAAATAAACTTTTTTCTTATTTTTGTAATTTTCAATTTGGCTATACATCATAGACACACCTCTGTATAATATTAAATTTAAAGGTACAAACTTTATTAGCGTGTATCTCACTTTTGGTGTTTTGAAATTGTTAAATTTCCATGTACAATAGAAAAAATAGATTCAGGAATTGAACACATTAACGTTATCAAAAAATAGCATGCTGAAATTCCTATATTTACATAAATGCATTAAAATCATGCCTGTCCTGTAATATTGTGGATACTGATTATATAGATAGATACGATGCTTTTGTTGACTTTTAATGCTTTCATGTAAACATAGCAATTTTAACGTTCGAGCGTTCGATAGCGTGCATATGCTGAAACGTGCCTCGGCCATAAAATATTTTCAAATAACGTATATATAGTAACAAGTCTGTTTTTAAGTACAAGCAAAATAATAACACTTAACCTTTTCTTTCAAATTTCTTTTATTAAAGTAATTTTTATTTATGTTACAAAATATCTTTTAAATTCCATCCAGTTTGGACTGTTTATGTCATCATGAGAGAAAGTTAGTATGATATGCACAATACCGGTTTGCCAAAAAACCCGTATTTTCTATTCTTCTTTGCCAAATCTTTGTTTCTTAATCCATTCCAATAAACTTGGTGTTGACAGTTAGAGAATTGGATATGTTATAAGGGCTAAATATCAGTATGGCTGAAGTGTCAAGAAACAAAATGGCATCCGCTGTTGAAAATAGGACTTGCTTTGCATTCGTTCCCTTTAAACTAAAGTTATCAAAATTACAGACACAATAAAGCTTTGGAAATAACTGACTTTCTTCTATAATTTAAGCCTATAAAGAAGTAAATCGGTGTACTGGTTGTGGGGATACAGCGAATTCAAAAATAACCTACTGACCATTTTTAAATAAAAAATCAAAGCTGTTAAAGCGGATAAAAATCAAGCCATAATACTTTAACATTTCACTATTTCCTTCGAAAACTCTCAGCCTACTTATTGCCTTCATATTAACACAGGGTTTATCGAAATCGCTGGATTAATAAATAATAATTGTCAAGTAAAATATTAAAGCTTGTTTTTGTTCCAAGATTTACAAATGGTTAGTAGGCCATTTTTGAATTCGATATATCTCCATAACCAATCAACCAATTTGACTCGTCGGTATCTTAAACGGTGGAAGGGATTCAGTTCTTTCAGGATTTGGTATTATATTAGGAATTTCAAATATTTTTAGGCAAAATTAGGCCCACTTTGAATGGCGCCAGCCATTTTGAATTTTGATATATTATTCGTTCCAAAATTCTTCCAAAAGTCACTTCTATTGCCTACATAACCACATATGATTTATAGAAATCACTTGAGGATCGAGAATTGTCAAGCGAAACATCAAGGATTGTCTTATGTTCAAAATTTAAAAAGAAATGGTTAAGTAGGTCGTTTTTTATTTAGCTATATCTCCACAACCTGTACACAGATTTAATTCTTAGTATAGCCTTAAATTGTTGAAGAAAGTTATTTTTTTTTAAGCATTCATTAGCTCTGTAATTTTGATAATGTTCGTTTAATAAGAGCGAGTGCAAAACTAGGCCTATTTTCAACAGCGTCCGCCATTTTGTTTCTTGACATTTCTCCCAATTTTATATTTAGCCCTTATAACATATACAATTCTCTAAATGTCAACACCAAGTTTGTTAAAATAGGTAAAGAAAGAAAAATTAAGCAAAGAAAATAAAAAGTATGGAGTTTTTGGCCCACCCGATAAATCCTTATAAATATGTGGAATAAATTAATGGCCATTTACTCTGTGTGTTTTTAAATAGTTATTAATAGGACTTAAATAATTAATTGATACTGGGTAGTACTAAGATTGTTTTATTTATTTGTGAAATATACGAATTCCAATTGGTGAGTTTAAAACTTACGGAAAGTTCGCTGTTATTAAGTCAAACACAAGAGTTGCCCCTCAACAACTGTTCTGACATTTGAGAATGGTTTAATAAACTTATTGCACTGTTTGGATACAACAGAAGTATGGAACTTTTAAAGTTTTAAAAATTTTGGTAGAAGGGACGATAGGATGTTCCACTTTTATATGTTTAAAATTAATTTCCAGTTTAAGCTATCAAACCATCCACATACTAATTTCTAACTTCATTAATACAGGATCATCTAAAATATTTTTAAAACTTTTAAAGCTCTAAATAACTTTCAGGAAATAATACTGATTTAGATTTCAACGGGAAGTTTACAAGTTTCTTTTAATAACCCTAATTTCTTTGTCTAAGAATTTAGGTCAGAGATGAATTGAACTTTCCTTCTGATTTCAGATAAAAATCCTTATTAAAGCACATTTAATTTCTGCAGGAGTCATTCTTGAGCATAGAAATTTCAATTAATAAATCCATGATATAATCTTGGCACGATGGTGTCTGCTTGAGTTGAAATATACGATGCTCTACTTTGAGGAGTTCCACCAATATAATCGTATCGTACTTGACGTATTATTGAATAGCTCAACATGTTGGGCGAAAGTGAAACAAAATGAAAAATTTGCAGCGCTTATAATGACAAGAAATTAGTGTTAGAAATTGGTGAAACATATCAAATGGAAGTGCACAAACTAATTACCAAAGTAATTTTGATATTGTATGTGTTTCTTGTGTCTATTTATTAAAAATTCGTTATTGCTAAGCATCCTTAGAGTGTCGGGGAGATGGTTCAGTAAAGAATCGAAACGTATATAATTTGATAATTTATTTTCTTTAAATCCTATTAACATTTTACACCTCTAGCCATAAATTAGAATTCGACTGAAATTTTTATTAACTCATTCATTTTTAGAGTTGAATATGGCCATGAAATTGAATTTCATGCTCTCCTCCGGGCTGAAGGCTATTTTTGGTTTTATTTCGAAAATATTTTAGCTATCTCTATGTGACTGATCTCTTGGTTTTTGTTATTTCAAGCAGCTAACAACCACAATTTAAAATCAAATGAAATATCCATTAGATGGCAGGGATGGGGCGCTTAAAGCGAAACATCCTGTACAATTTCAGAGTGATACGAGAAAGTTCTGAAGCATTTCTGGTTGACTTGAAATATATAAAGGACCCCTTTGCCGTAAGTCTTTTCAGGTATGGTAAAATATTCAGAACGGTATGTCTAGAAATACTCTATCGCGTTGAGGTGTTGCTCGAATCGATATAATTTCCTGTCTAGGGAGAATATTCGAACAAATAGAATAAATATTCTTAACTCTCCGAGGCTTACAAAGGGCACACCGCATGTTGAAAAACCTCGATCGATGTGTGGAAAGAAAATATCTTTACCGATATGTTGATTCCACACTGTGTGTAGGTATTTGCATGTGAAACGGGGATGCCACTGAATAAATAAAAACGCAATCAGATCCTTTGATGTATCGACATTGCAGTGTTTATTCTAAAAAGAAACACTTTGGACTTAATTGTAACGATTTCCTGTATTGAAGAGGGTGGGTCAGTCAGATGATATCATCAGAATTGAAATTGCGAAAATAGTAACGGTAAACATGTATTGTAACGTCCAGATGCATCAAATATTGATGATGGATTGTCGGATAAATCATTCTGAAAAGATTTGAAATATTCGCCACCTTGTATACTGGAAATATAGCGTTTCTGGATATTTTTTGTACGAAGTAGCACGCCCTCTATGGATCATTGTTTAGCAAGTCTATTTGATGACCACAGTAAAAAAATCCGACTGATTTTAACACTGAATCCACACTCATCAGTGTGTATATAGTCCACACTTGGCAGTGTTAGACATATCGGTGTATTATTACATTACATAAAAGTAATTTAACACAGTAGATTTTACAAGGTAATGTGTAATAGTTAATTATTCACCGTGTAATTATTCCGTTTTTATGGCGGATTGATTCATTTTTAACACAAGGTTTTGTAAATTTTACTACAATTTATGAGTACTTCTACAAACTTGGCGGGTATATCGTTCGTGTAATATGAGTTCTAAAGGTTTAGTTATTATACTACCCAGGTCGTGTTAAAAATAACACTGCAGCAAATTACGATTACCATTTAGTAATTTTACTATTTGTCTTTTTTTACTGTGTAGTATAATATTATGCTAGTTTTTATAAAAATTGGATTTATGTGAATTCATATCGTACTCCCTTTTCAACGATTGAAGTAAATGATGAAACTTGTATTTGAATAACCTTTTTCTATACTACGACACTCTTGTTGAGCATACGGTGTTGGCTGACACTGCATTACGTTGCCGCGTAACTTTATCTGTTTACGGAAATAATGCCTTACGATGCAGATGAAAGGAATGCAATTTGTCTACCTCTATTCATTATAACCGTAAAAAGAGTTTTAATTAAAGAATAATACGTTTTGTGTTCCCTAAGTGGAACACAAAGTTCTGAGTGTCAACTCATTCGTTCATATTAATGACACTATAATATAGAAATGGAGTAATTCTAACCTAAATATGTATTCTATATTAATAAGCAAAAATTAGTGGTGATACTGACTTATTAGTTTCTAGGTCGATCTTAAAAAAACGAAGAAACGTGTCATATATTTTTAGCGTGGAGAACACAGATTTCAAACAGCAATAGCACTTTTTTGATAGATTTTTATAGATTGATTTATAGTTGTCCTACTCTATCTTTGACGAATATGTTTTATAGACGAATGAATGCTTAAATATCGGAACAAAATATTTGCAAAATTCATAAAACAACTGTACATCTGCTAGAGGCAATAAGAACATATCAGAGAAGCACGGAATCTAAACTCCACACTTATACAAAATATAAGAACACCAATCTAGCACTATCACTGTCAATCAGTGGTTATCATAAATATATAAAAACTAGGAAAAGTATTTCTTATTTTTCGAAAATTGAATCCATCGGTGGAACAGTGTCATCAAAAGTGTGCTTAAATTACCTCTCATGAGATAGTAATTTTCACCGTCATCAACCAATCTCGATGCTCGATAATCCATAGACTTAACAGGAACAGAAGTGGAAAATAAAAAACTTCCTTCATGACTTTTTTTATGACCATCTTAAGCTTTTTTTTTTCTAATAAGTAGGTAGCTGAATTGCATATAAATTAGAAAATAGCAGTAAATAGAAGCCTGAAATAATATAATAATTTGAACAAGGCTATATCTACAAATAATAAAATCCTAGAATAAATCAACATTATGAAAATTTCTAGAAAAAAAACCCGTGTGTTTGTCACAGATTTAGTTGCAATGGTTTCTCGCGAATTTATTAACATTAGGATAGATTGAACTGTTTCCAATATCGCGTCCAAGAAGCGTATAAATATTTCAGCTTTTTATAAGTTCGAAGTGCTGAAAAATACTTATATCAGATTTCTAAGCTGCTAGAAAGTTTCGTTTAACAGATTAATCTTAGCTTGGCCACGCACCAAACGAACATAAAAAAGGAAACGTGAGGAAAAACATTTCATAACGCACGACTCTAGAAGCTTGAATCAGATACACATAACACAGCAGTCATTCAGACTACATAATAATATATTACATTAAAAATTACTTGATTTTGATGTATCAGTTTCTAAGAAGAAATATTTAATATTTATTTTATGTCTTTTGTAGATGATACAAAAAAGTTTCTTCACACTTTTAATGGTAAAAGGAGAATATTTGGTTAAATGTATAATCGAGTACCACTAAAAACGTTGTCAAAGATAATAATTATGTTGCTTGTTTCCTTTTGATCTGTCGAGAACGGAATAGCTTTATTAATAATTTATTAATTACAGGCTGTCACCATAGCGACGAGATTGTAATATGATTAATTCTGTTTTCTGGCACATTAATGAATTTGCGGTTGGAGTTTAACTTATTGCGTCTAATTGAATTATTTAATTATCAAGAAATTTTGATGCCGCTGGAAAAGTTTAATTTTCTGCGCCCCGTTCGTCCTATTTGCGGATATTGTTGACACACCTCGTGCTATTTTATTTACCTTGCGAATGGAGAGAGTATCTCAACAAGAAATTTAATAAAAAAGAGCCGAACGGCATGGCGCACAAAA